>JAASGM010000073.1:0-43326 GCA_023334215.1 Globisporangium cystogenes | reverse complement strand
TGCGAGTCTTTTGGTGTTTTAGATTCCACAGTGATTCGATTTTTGCGCTCACACTCGTTTCGTAGGATGGTGGAACGCACACCTCACGGTCGAGTTTCTGCGCTATCACTTCGCATCCCGCGAGTCGCTTGCAGTGCCAGTACTCCTGTTACTAGACGACTTCTCTGGTCACTGGACCCCAGAAGTCGTCCAGTATGCAAGTACGATCAATGTGGAGCTGCTGCGCGTTCCGCCAAGCGCAACATCGGTATGCTAGCCTGCCGATGTTGCCTGGATGCAGCCGTTCAAGATCACGATGAGAAAGAGCTGGGTGGCGAATCTAAGGCAACAGCTCGCCGTTTGTCGCGAGGGTGAGCGCTTCAAGCTCGCGCCACTGACTCGGCCGCAAGTCGCAAGTTGGGTGTGTGTGTCGTGGACGTCTCTCTCGGCTACAACGATCCAGAGCGGCTTTATAAGGGTAAACTTCCAACCTCATGACGACGAAGGCGACAACGACATCGTGGACGTACTTGAGAGACTTTGTCTAGCTGTAGCGGTCTCCACAGAGAACAGCATCGATTCCATGGGAATAGAAAGTCGTCGTCCTCGTAGGCTTGTGCGTGACAGTGGTGGAAGTGGTGTTTGGAGCGGATTGTGCACTTTTTTTTCATTCTGGAGTTTACCATGTGTTTCTTGACATCCCACTCACGTTTATAAGCGAAGGAAGGCGGTACGTAGTTTTAGGCTGCGCTTTGCTCTTTATATTTGGTCAAACGCAAGGTCGTACTTATTTGCGTTTGCTGACTTTAATGGTCAGCGACTTGCGCTGAGCGTGCTTGCAAGCGATCGAGTTCCTGATGCTCTCTCAGTTTCGCCTGAGGCGAGCCATCTCGCTTGACCCACGCTGGCGCCGTCCAATCCTCTACGCAGACGAGTGAGCTTGCAATCAGGTAAACACGCTCTCTATAGGCAAACCGGGCCGGTGGTGGAGCGCATTCGAGAGGAGGGGTGTGCGGTTTATATACACTACTTTTGCTAGACAAAAAGCCGCGACTCCAAATCTGAAGTTTGGTTTTGGCTGAAGTTTGTGAAAACAAAGTCCATACAAACAACAAGTCAAATCCAGTCACAGCCTGGAGAATTTTCTTGTTGATCTTTCGGCTTGCAAGTTAGCAGTTCGCTCGCTCCGCCAGTCCGCAACCGGCACCGTCCTGCGCAAGTCGTCGTCACACACACACACACACCCCTCCCGCCCCACGCCCTTACCACCGCGATGTGCGGAATCGTCGCGATCTTCGCGTCCATGATGAAGGAGACGGAGCTGCGCCAGGCGGCGCTCGAGGCCGGCAAGAAGTGCGTCCGTAGGCAGCAGCAGCAGCACGCACTCTAAGCAGCCGCGCCGCATTCTCACTTGCACGCTCGCTCTCCTCCGTGTTCGCAGGATCCAGCACCGTGGCCCCGACTGGAACGGCATCCGCGTGTTCGCGGACAAGGGCATCGCGATCGAGCACGAGCGCCTGGCCATCATCGACCCCGAGTCCGGCGCGCAGCCGCTCGTGAGCAACGACCCGGAGCAGTCGATCACGCTCGCCGTGAACGGCGAGATCTACAACTACCGCGAGCTCGCGGCGGCGCTCAAGACGCCGTACGCGTTCCGCACCAAGTCGGACTGCGAGGTCATCATCCCGCTCTACCTCGAGCACGGCGCGGACTTCGTGCACAAGCTGCGCGGCATGTTCTCCTTCGTGCTCTACGACGCGAAGAAGGACTTCTTCATGGCCTCGCGCGACCACATGGGCATCACGCCGCTCTACTACGGCTACGGCGCGGACGGCAGCGTCTGGTTCGCGTCCGAGATGAAGGCGCTCGAGCACGGCTGCGTGCGCTTCGAGGTCTTCCCGCCGGGCAACACGTTCACGAGCGTCACGGAGACGTGCTCGCCGTGGTACAAGCCGTCGTGGTACGCGCCGGACCACATCGGCACGGACCCGCTCGACCTCACGGCGCTGCGCGAGGCGTTCGAGAGCGCGGTGAAGCGGCGAATGATGTCTGACGTGCCGTGGGGCGTGCTGCTCTCGGGCGGCCTCGACTCGTCGCTCGTCGCGTCCATCGCCGTGCGCGAGAAGAAGAAGCTCGTGGCGGCCGGCGGCGAGTGGATCAACCGCATCCACTCGTTCACGATCGGCCTCGAGAACTCGCCAGACCTCATCGCCGCGAAGGAGGTCGCCGACTTCCTCGGCACGATCCACCACTCGTACACGTACACGATCCAGGAGGGCCTGGACGCCGTCTCGGAGGTCATCAAGCACCTGGAGACGTACGACGTCACGACGGTGCGCGCGTCGACGCCGATGTTCCTCATGTCCCGCAAGATCAAGGCCATGGGCATCAAGATGGTGCTCTCGGGCGAAGGCGCGGACGAAGTGTTCGGCGGCTACCTGTACTTCCACAAGGCGCCGAACGCCACGGCGTTCCACCGCGAGACGGTCGACAAGCTGCGCGCGCTCTACCAGTACGACTGCCTGCGCGCGAACAAGTCGACGAGCGCGTGGGGGCTCGAGGCGCGCGTGCCGTTCCTGGACGCCGACTTCCTCGACGTCGCGATGAACATCGACTCGAAGGAGAAGATGATCGACGCCAAGCAGGGCAAGATGGAGAAGTACATCATCCGCAAGGCGTTCGACGACAAGGAGCAACCGTACCTGCCGCAGCGCATCCTGTGGCGCCAGAAGGAGCAGTTCTCGGACGGCGTCGGCTACGGCTGGATCGACTCGCTCAAGGACTGGGCCGAGCGCGAGGTGACGGAGCGCCAGATGAAGCACGCGGAGCGGCTCTTCCCGTACAACACGCCGCAGACGAAGGAGGCGTACTTGTACCGCAGCATCTTCCAGAAGCACTTTGAGAAGGAGGTCGCGGCGCAGACAGTGCCGGGCGGCCCGAGCATCGCGTGCAGCACGTCGGCCGCGATCGAGTGGGACGAGGCGTTCAAGAACAGCGCGGACCCGTCCGGCCGCGCGATCGCGGGCGTGCACGTGGACGCGTACGGGGGGCAATGAGGAGGCCGAGCGCCGTCGAGGAGCTCTTGAGAATGGGGCTAATGATAGCGCCTTTGTCGGTTCGTTACGTCAGTCGTCGCAGGTGACTGTGATGCAGTCCAGAAGACAGCGAGCAACGCGATGAACACGTCGACCAGCAGCCTGCCGGCGATCCACGGCGGCGGGTCGGCGCTGCCGCGGCTGGCGGCGGTCGCCCGCGCGCCGACGCCGCCGTCGCCGCCGACTGCGCGCACACAGGAGCTCAGCCGCCTGCTGGCGCCGCGGCCGCGCCTGCAGCTCCCGACTGCGAGCGCCGCGTCGCTGCTCAAGTTGCCGTCGCTCGTGAAGCCGCAGCACCGGATTGCGCCGCTGCCCCCTTCCCGAGCCGCGTGCAACCAGGAGGAGGACGAGCGCGACGCGGTGGAAGACGACGCCCATGGGAGGGAGGCAGCGTCCGGCAGCGCCGACCGAACGCTCGGAGGGTCGGCGACGAGCGGGAGTCGCGCCGCGGGCGACAAGAACCGCGACTTCATCCGCGAGCTCGAGGAGAAGAAGCGGAAGCAGCGCGAGGACGAGGCGCGCAAGGAGCGGCGCAGGCTCAAGCTGCACGAGAAGCTCGCGCGCAAGATCCTCGACGAAGCCGCGCAAGCGCGCCAGAAGCAGCAGGCGGAGCCGGAGGAGGCCGACGGTGACGACGGCGCGACCGACGCGTGCGGCGGAGCCAACCAAGGAGACGACCACCAGCACGCGGAGGAGCCGCGCGAGGGCGACGGCGACTCGGACGGCGACGACGCGCGGCGCCGCAGGGAGAAGGCGAGGCGCCAGAAGCGGCTCTTGCAGAAGCAGCAGGCGCTGCTGGAGCAGCTCCAGTCGAGGAAGAAGGAGCGCGCGGAGGAGGCCGAGCTCGAGCGCGAGCGCGAGCGCCGCAAGCAGGAGAAGGTGAAGAAAGCGGCGCTGACGGCGATCTACGACGCGAACGCGCGGTGGCAGGAAGACGAGGACGCCGACGCAGGTGAATGCGCCGCGCGAGACGACGCCGAGCCGCCCGGGCCGAGCTTCTCACCAGCAGCAGCAGCAGCAGCAGCTGCTGCTGCCACAGCCGCCCAGCAGCCAGAGGACGTCCCGGATGAGCAGCGGCAGCGCTCGAAGGAGCAGCGCGACGCGCTCCACAAGAAGCAGCACGAGTACCTGCAGCGGCTCGCGGAGCAGCGCAAGCAGAAGCACAAGGACGAGGAGGACGCGCGCTTGCTCCAGGAGAAGCGCAAGCGCAAGCTCCAGCAAGAGGCGCTGGTGCGCCACCAGGAGGTCGCTCGGCAGCAGCAGGAGGTCGCCGCCGCCGCCGCCGCGCAGCGCGAGAAGCTCGAGAGCGCCGAGCGTGCGGCGAACGCGCCGGCGGCGGTCGACGTGGACGCCATGGTGGCGCGCCTGAGCCGGCTCAAGGAGCGCGACTCGCAGGTGATCCCGGAGGCGCGCGACCTGGCGGCGTGGAAGAAGCGCCACGGCGTGCGCGCGGACCAGAGCGTCTTCTGCGTGACCGGGTGCTACCCGGTGGTCCGCGACGAGCTGGAGAAGCGTGGGTGGTTCTTCAACCCGGACAAGGCCTCGCCGTTCTTCGACCTCAAGTGGTCGCTCAAGAGCGACGACCTCAAGGCCTGCAAGCTCGAGAAGCACCAGTACGTGAACCACTTCTTCCAGAACACGGCCATCACGACCAAGGTCGGGCTGCTGCACAACCTGCGCAGCATCGTGTGGCACCAGAGCCTCGACATCGACACAATCTTCCCGCGCGCCTACGACCTGAACGAGCCGCGGGACATGGAGGCGTTCGTGCAGGACTTCCGCTACGGCGTCGCGGAAGGGCTGCTCAAGGAGCTGGCCAAGAGCTGCCTGCAGCGCAACGTGACGACCGTCAAGGCGAACGCGGGGCTCGTCGACGTGCTGCTCGCGGTCGCGCGGAAGAAGGTGAGGAGCAGGCGCCCGGACGCGGACGACGGCGGCGACGCGCTCGACGAGAGCGTCGACAACCTCGTCACGCCCGGGCACGAGGAGCTCGTGACGGATCTCGAGTGGGAGGCGCTGACCAAGTGCCAGGTGGACAAGCCGGGCAGTCTGCGCGCCTCGCTCGCGTACCGGAAGAAGGTGTACGCCGAGGACAAGGCAGACGCGTCTCTCGGTGTCGACACCGGCGCGGGGCCGGCGCCGCAGTCGAACAGCGCGCCGAGTGTCGACACGGTGCTGAGCGCGCTGGAGAAGAAGCAGCAGCGGCAGGTCGAGAAGCAGCGCGCGGAGGCGTTCAGCCGCGAGAAGGCGCGTCTGGCGCAACGCCTGGCGGTGGTGGCCGCCATCGACGAGGCTGCCAGGGCGGAGGTGGTGCGCCTCGTGAAGGCGCTCGAGAAGCTCTGTCCGCAGTTCCGGATCAACGGCGGCTGGGACGTGTCGCCACCGGCCGAGCCGAACCCGAGCGAGCAGCAGCGTGGCGCCAAGAGCCTCAACATCTGGATCGTGAAGCCTGCGGGGATGTCGCGCGGGCGCGGCATCCGCGTGTTCAACAACCTCGAGCTGCTGCTTGAGTACGCGGACGTGGAGAACCACAAGGAGTGCCAGTGGGTGGCGCAGAAGTACATCGAGAACCCGCTGCTCGTGTGCCGGCGCAAGTTCGACATCCGCCAGTGGGTGCTCGTGACGAGCTGGGACCCGCTCACGGTCTGGTTCAACCAGGACTGCTACCTGCGCTTCTCGTCCGAGGAGTACTCGATGGAGGACCTGAGCGACCAGTACGTGCACCTCACGAACAACTCGATCCAGAAGTACAGCGACAAGTTCCACGACGTCTACGCCACGGACGACGGCGCGATCGCGGTCGAGGGCAACATGCTGCACTCGGACGACTTCAAGCGCTACCTCGTCTCCAAGCTGCGGCGGCCCGCGAGCTTCTGGGAGGACGAGCTCCAGCGCCGCATGAAGGACATCGTCGTCGGCTCGCTGCAGTGCGTGCAGGACATGGTGCAGCACCGCGCCAACTGCTGCGAGCTCTTCGGCTACGACTTTATGATCGACGAGGACCTCACGCCGTGGCTCATCGAGGTCAACAGCTCGCCGGCGTGCGACTACAGCACGCCGACGGCCGAGCGGTACGTGAAGGAAGGGCTCGCGGGGATCGTCAAGGTGATCGTGGACCACCGCGAGTACGAGCTCAAGAAGCGCAGCGGCGGCGGCGGCGCAGGGCCGCTGAGTGAGCCGGACACGGGTCGCTGGCAGCGCATCCATCGCGCCGAGTACATCGGCAAGCCCGTGTCGTCCTTCGGCGCCGACTTTGTGGTCAAGGGCGCCAAGGTGGCGCGCGGGCGGCGCGGCGGCGCTCGAGTGGCAGGCACTGCTGGTGCTGCTGCTGCTGCTAGTGGTAGCAGCGACAGTGGGCAACCAACGACGGCTGCGACTGCGAGCGAGTGCGAGGAGGACGACGTGGAGGATAGTGGCGGCAGTGGGCCAGTGATCGCAGAGCTGGAAGAGCTGGAAGAGTCGGAAGAGCTGGAAGAGCGACGCGCGGGGGGCGATCGAGAAGAGAGCGGCGGCGCGAGCGCGCGACCGCAGACGGCAGTCGAAGGCGGTGGCTGCGCCGACGACGCCGACGAGAGCGTCGACTCGCTGCTGTGAGAGTGCAATTGTGGAGTAATGGCGCAGCACATGGCGCGTCCGTCGTCTTCGCCGCCAGGTGGTCGAGGCGTGTGTGTGGCGGATCGCGCAGGCAAAGCAGGCAGGAATAAGCGGCAGCAACGACGACCAGCTGCGCCATGTGCTATTCACGACAACACCTGCATCACTTTCAAGATGTGTCCGTAGTTCGAAAAAGGTGAAGCATAGAGCAGAGAAAGGGATGCTACCTGTTTTCCCAGATATTTGGTAGCAAAGCACTATTTCGCGTGAGGTACGATTCGACAGAGTCAATACAAACAGTACTATTCAATGCAACAAAACGATTTACGTTACTGTATACCCTGTCACTGTCGCTATGTGCATTTATGTGTTCTGAAAGCTCATTTATCTAATTGCATATGAATCCTCTCCATTTGCATTCGGACTTTGTCGAAACACTTCCGATTTGTAAGCCGCACCGGTGCTGACTCGTCTGGTATTTCTTCTGAATACTGAACACTGAACACAGTACGCGCGCCAGTCCACGTTGCCGCCCACCACCGCTGCCCTCCGCCGAGGGAGCCGAGAGCGAGCGCCGCACACTTCCTCACCGTCGCACCCACGAGCCGCCCCCCATGACGCGCCCCCGCTGCTGCCGCTGGCTCGCGCTCGCGACGGCCGTCGCCGCGCTGCTCGTGCCGCACGTCGCCGACGCGCAGGTGAGCGCCTCGCGCAACTGCGGCAACGGCGGCAAGGTGATGCTCGCCAAGGACGACTCGAGCGATAAGGCCGTCGTGTACGGCGCCGCGTGCAACTCCACGACGCTCACCGTGAGCAGCAAAGGCGTCCTCTCGGCGTCGGGGTTCAAGATCCAGACCCTGCAGAGCGTCCCGCAGGTCACGGAGCTCAACCTGGCGCTCAACGCGCTCTCGGCCGTGCCCAAGCTCACCGGCGCCGACTCCCTCACCAAGCTGTGCGTGATGGTGGCATGTGGGTGTTTATCGCACGAGACGACCGACTTACTCGGTTCGTCGCTGCCCGCAGGACGCTCACCTCGAACCAGTTCACCTCGTTCAAGGACCTCGTCGTGCCCTCGAGTCTCAAGACACTGTACGTGGGTGTCGCGGCTCCTAAGACTCCAACGTGCTTCGTCGCTCACGCTGCTGCGCTCGTGTGCGATGGATTCGCTTCCGACAGAGACCTGAGCTGGAACGCCATCACGTCGTTCGCCGACATGAGTCTGCCCGCGACGCTCACCGACCTCTTCGTTGGAGGCAACAAGTTCACCAAGCTCGACGGCGCCTTCCCCAGCACGCTCAAGCTGCTCTACGTGCACGACCTGCCGCTCGCGGACTCGCTCGCAGACTCGACGCTGCCAGCCTCCATCGTGCTGCTGTGCGTCGCCCGCGCTCCCTCGACGCTGTCACATGCGTCACCACTTTTTTTCTCACAATCGTTGTCGTGCGTTCGTTCGCTGCAGATCGCTGGTGAACTCCAAGCTCTCAACGCTGGATAGCAGTAAGCTGCCAGCGAACCTGACAAGCCTGTACGTGCCACGCCAGGAGTCCGCTCGTGTCGGCTTCAGCTGGGTGAACTCATTGCATGCTCTTGTTGTTCGTTCCTCTGTGAAGTGACGTCTCGAAGAACAGCCTCACAAGTCTTCCAGCCAAACTGCCCGACTCGATGATCACTCTGTACGTTCTCAGTGATGGCGCTCATGAATCGCTCACATCAGGCGCTGATGTCTTGTGTTGTTGCTTTCTTTGGTGCCACCCTGCAGCATCGGAAGTGGCAACAAGATCACAGAACTCGTCAACATCACGTTCCCCACGACAATGACGACGCTGAATCTGTCGGGTAACCCGATCACCAAGGTCGAGGGCGTCTCGTTTCCGCTGTCACTCACCACGCTGGATCTCGGCTCGACGCCGATCACGTCTTTCGAGATCTCCCGGTCCGATTACGCGACGCTGCAGAACCTCAAGGGGTTCAGCGCCTCGATCAAGCCGTCCGGCGGCTGCACCAATGGCGCTGACAAAGTCACGCTCGGCGGGAATTCCATCTGCGTGCTCACGAACGAGGCGTTCGCAGCTCTGTACAAGGAATCGTCCGCGTCCGACTCGGACGGATCAGACTCCACCTCCTCCTCGACCACGACGGCTCCAGAGAAGTCGAGCAGCCTCTCGGTCGTTCTGGTCGTTGTGATCTGTGTCGCAGCGGTTCTTGCGCTCGCGCTCGCGGTCGTCGGTGTGCGCTCGTACCGCGCTAAGCAGAACACCAAGCAGGGCTTCGGCGAGACTGGGTTCTTCGCGAACAACACGCAGAACGGCACGATGGGAGGCCACAGCACGGGCAGCGGGAACGTGTATGGCGGCAACCTGAACAGCACCATGCTGAATGGCAACTCGACCAACACGGGGTACAACTTCAACACGATCTTCACGGGCGGCAAGGTGACGATGATGGGCGGCAACGCAGTCGAGTCGAACCTGGTCAAGTATCGCATCCCGTCCGGTGACATCAAGATCGGCAAGGCGATCGCCAAGGGCGGCTTCGGCGTGGTGCACGTGGCCAACTACCACGGCGACACGGTGGTGGTGAAGAAGATCCTGCCGGACAAGGCGAGTGACGACCGGTGTCTCGCGGCGTTTCTGGACGAGATCAAGCTCTGCTCAACTCTGCGCCACGAGAAGATCGTGAGTTTCGTCGGCGTGACGTGGAATACGCTCTCGGACATGGCAGTCGTGCTCGAGTTCATGCCGAACGGCGATCTCGAGCAACTCCTGAAGCGTCAACTGGAAACCAAGTCGGAGGGCTTTGACTGGTACCAGAGCTCGGCGAGCTTGCCGTCGAAGGCCGCACTGGCGCTCGACATCATGGAGGCGGTGGTGTATCTGCATTCGTTCAGCTCGCCGATCATCCACCGCGACCTCAAGACGAAGAACATTCTGCTGGGTGCGTCGTACGAGGCGAAGCTGACCGACTTTGGCATCAGCCGCGAGTGGCAAGTGGACACGACGATGACCGCGGGCATCGGCACGATGGCGTGGATCGCGCCGGAGGTGCTGCGCGGCGAGCGGTACACCGAGATGGCCGACATCTACTCGCTCGGTGTGGTCTTGTCGGAGCTCGCGACGTGCAAGAAGCCGTTCGAGGGTGTGACGAATGCGCTCATCGTGCTCAAGGTCACAAACGAAGAGAAGCCCGACCTCGGCCCGGACTGTCCTGAGGACATTCGCGAGCTGACGCTGCGCTGCTTGAGCTACAACGCGAGCGACCGCCCGAGCGCCATGGTCGCGCACTACGAGATGCGCACGCTACTCAAGCTGCACACAGCGTTCGAGCTGTAGGACGTCCCTGTAGTGCTCTGGCAAGTAATAAAGTATGAAGTACTCGTATTGAGTTCAGAGATCGAGTCGGTGCTCGCGAGCTCCGCGTTCGTCCGGATGGAGTCAATGCAACGGGTTCGCAATCTCCTATCATCCAGTTCGCTGCTCCAGTGCCTAGAATCGATATCTCGAAAGGTCGCGAAGTGACGCAGATCATGCGGACGTTCCTCCTCCTGCTGCTGCTCGCTCTCTCGCGGCTGCATACGCCTGCAGCAGGCGCCGCCACGTGCGCCACTGCTGGTCGCCGCGCGCTTACCCGCCACCCAAACGATGCGACGCTGCCGGTGGTCGTGTCCTCCCGCTGCGAGCTGCAGGTGCTGAGTGCGACCGCCGCGCTGTTGGATGCGAGTGCGCAGGCGCTCGACGACGTTGTCGACTTCCCGCCCACCGCTGTCGTGTGCGTTCTTCTCTGCTGTCGCTGCGCGTGACTCGCCAAACAAATCTATCACTCCTGACACTCGAGCTCGCGCCACGCAGGAACCTCGCGTTCAACCGCCTCGACAGCTTCCCGGCCATCTCTACCGCGAAGGAACCACCACTAGTGGTGCTGTACGTAGATATGCGCGAGGGTACTTGTCGAGGGAGGGCGTGTTGGATCTCATGCAAAGTTTGTCGGCGCAGGAATCTGAGCCACAACGCGTTTGTCTCGCTGGCGACCACACAACTTCCCAGCACGCTCACGAAGTTGTACGTGCTCACGTTTGATCTTCATCCTTTTCGTTATATGCTGACATCGAATGTGAGCGAACATGGTAGGGACCTCAGCTCCTGTCAGCTCCAGTCACTCGAGAACGCAACGTTTCCCAGCACACTCGAGATCTTGTGCGTTGCATCCACTCGTCGTATTCGACTCCGACGCTTCCTCACTGACAACCTGCGGTGTATGGCGATGTGGTGTTGACAGGAAACTCGGCGGCAACTTGCTTCGTTCGATCCGTGGAGTCGAGTTCCCAGCGAACCTAAATGAATTGTGCGTGCCGAGATGATGGCGACTGCAGTTTGCCTTCGAAACGCTCTTCTGACTCGCGTGTGCGCAGGTACCTACATGACCAGCTGCTCGGCGAGCTGGAAGGAGCTGCGTTCCCCTCGGCACTCGAGACCTTGTGCGCGATCCATTAGCTTGCTAAATCGAAGAGGTGGGATGACTTACGGACGTATCCTGCACCTGACTGAGCAGATCGCTTGCCAACGTCGGCTTGTCCAGTTTCCCTCGAAGCAGCGTGAAGCTTCCGCGATCGATATCGAAACTGTGCGGCTGATCTTTTCGCCGACCATCAACGCGGTTGCTACAGGTTTCTCTCGTACTCACTCCGACTTGGCTGTGACAGAGACATCTCGGCGAATCGTATTCAAGACATCCCGAGTCTGGCTTCGTTTCCGTCACTTGTAGATCTGTACGTAGCTGTGTGAGTCCACGGGCGGCCATCCAGTAAACTGATCAAGTAGTGGTCACAGGAACATATCGAACAACGAGATCGAGACCATCGCAGGAGTGCGGTTCCCGTGGAAGCTGAAGCAACTGTGCGGCAACATAGTTGCTCACCCTGGTGTATTGCTGGGAGCTCGCTGATCATTCACATGTATCTTTCGTGCGCGCAGTGACTTGCGAGGCAACCCGCTCATCGACCTGGAGATATCGCGTTCAGATCTGCGATCGTTTCGCACCTCGTTCCTCCCACCGTTGGTTCAGCAACGCTGCAGACAATCTGCCGCAAAGAAAGTCGTCGTCTTGGGAACGGAGCTCTGCGTCTTGGAAGGTGCGATTGAGAGCTGTTGCGTTGTGCAGGACGGCAGGAAATTGACACGTGATTGGTGGTGAACAGATACGGACTTTGATCGCATCTACGGGAGTCGATCCAGCAGCGGATCCCGTAGCCGCGATGATATCTCCGCGATCGTGACTATGGCGCCAGTCCCCACCACCACAGCGCAAGCCAGCATGGACACAAGCCTCACGAGCAAGGATTCGCTGTCGTGGACGTTCCTGATCGTCGGCATCTTGACAGTTTCGATGGTCGTCGCAGCGATCATCGCTATGTTCTCGTGGAAGCACCGGCAGCTGCGAAAGAAGATGCAGCTGACAGGTGGCCGCATGTCCCTCGGCGATACCATACTGGCAGCCATGGGCTTCGATGCCTACCTGTTCTCTCTTCGGATCGAGAGTGACGACATCCGCGTGCTGCATGTGCTCGGGAAAGCTGGTTGCGGGATGCTGTATCTCGCCGAGGTGACACGACGACTATCGCAGCTTCGCCGGACCAGCAGTAAGAAGTGCAGCGACTACAGCGGATACTTCGACACAGACGGATGCGAGGCGCAGTTCGTGACGCTCAAGAAGATCTTACCGGAACACTCGGCTGTGAACAGCATCAGCCTGGCGAGTTTCATCCAGGAGATCCAGCTGATGTCACATCTGGACCACCCGACGATCATCAGATTCCTTGGCATCACGTGGACATCAATCTCCGACATCGCGATGGTGGCCGAGTTCCTCCCGAATGGCGATCTCTGCACTCTTCTTCGGATCGATCGAGATCGCGAGCTGAGCTTCCTCCCTCGCCGACTGCACTGGTTCGAGGCGGAGACCGAATTCGCGTCGACGATGTCGCTCGGAGTGACTGGTTTCCCGTGCAAGTCGGCGATCGCGCTGGACATTCTCGAGGCGCTCGTGTACTTGCACTCGTTCCCGTCACCGGTGATTCATCGCGAGTTGCGAGCGCGGAACGTGGCGCTGAGCAAGGACTTTGACGCAAAGCTGTGCAACTTCGGCGCTCAGGGTCAGTGGCATTTGGACGCGACTCGACCGGGGAGCGTCGAGCACGTGGCGTGGGCAGCGCCGGAGATCTTGAGGGGCGACTCGTTCAGCGAAAGTGCCGACGTGTACTCGTTCGGGGTCGTGTTGGCGGAGATGGCGGGGTGTTCGCGGCCGCTCGCGGAGTTCTCGGCTGCCGAGATCGTGGTGAAGGTCGCGACCGAGGACCTGCGTCCAGACATCGGCGGCGATTGCCCAGAGGGTATCCGCAAGCTCGCGACCAAGTGCATGGCGAGCTGCCCGAAGGATCGTCCAAGCGCGCTGGAGGCACACCGCGTGCTTCTGGCGCTTCGCGGCGGCGGATCTCGAGTGTCGATGTTGTAGTAGTTGGCACCGTTCTTTCATGTGGAACTGATCGTTGTGCACAGTAGTTGGGGTCTCACATCCGCTTGAGAAGTGGTGTGTGGAGTTGGTCGTACTTTGCCGAGAGTGCGTGATGTCTGTCCCGAACGGGACGTGGCTGTCCCGCACGCGGTCGAAATCTTGCCTTCCCCCTGTCGCCTTGCCCTCCTCACTTTTGGTTTTGCTTCGCGTGTGGCGCGAACGACTGAACGCGGGAGCTCCACAGCCGCCAAACCTCTCGACAGAATGGGCTGGGAGGACCCGATCGGGAGCGACTCGGAGGAGCCGCACATGGACGGCGGCGGCCTCGGGCTCCAGGCGGGCGCGAGCGTGTCGCAGGAGGACGCGTGGGCCGTGATCAGCAGCTACTTTGAGGAGAAGGGGCTCGTGCGCCAGCAGCTCGACTCGTTCGACGAGTTCATCCAGAACACGATGCAGGAGCTCGTGGACGACTCGCGGTCGATCCGGATCAACCCGGAGGCGCAGTACGCGCCCGGCGGGAACAAGGCCAACACCGACACGATCTACAACATCTCGTTCGGCCAGATCTACCTCTCCAAGCCCACGATGACCGAGGCCGACGGCTCGACGTCCGTCATGTTCCCGCACGAGGCGCGGCTGCGCAACCTCACGTACGCCGCGCCGCTCTACGTGGACGTCGTGTGCCAGAAGTTCCAGGCGCCCGCGAGCGGCCCCGCGAACCTCGACGACATGGACCCGTACGAGCAGGTCGAGACGCCCAAGGAGTTCATCGGCATGGTGCCCATCATGCTGCGCTCGCAGTACTGCGTGCTCACGAAGAAGACGGACAAGGAGCTCACGGAACTCAACGAGTGCGTGTACGACCAGGGCGGCTACTTCATCATCAACGGCAGCGAGAAGGTGCTCATCGCGCAGGAGCGCATGAGCAACAACCACGTCTACTGCTTCCGCAAGACCGGCGCATCCAAGTACAGCTGGGTGTGCGAGACGCGGTCGCACGTCGAGCACGGCGTGCGCCCGACGAGCACCATGTACGTGCAGATGTACCAGCGCAGCGGCGGCAAGAGCGCGATCACGGGCAACCAGATCCGCGCCGTGATCCCGTACATCCGCCAGGACATCCCGGTCGTCATCATCTTCCGCGCGCTCGGCTTCGTGGCCGACCGCGAGATCCTCGAGCACATCTGCTACGACTTTTCCGACGCCGAGCTCATGGAGCGCTTCAAGCCGTCGCTCGAGGAGGCCTTCGTGATCCAGGAGCAGGAGGTCGCGCTCGACTTCATCGGCCGCCGCGGCAACGCGATCAACGTGAGCAAGGCGGACCGCATCCGCTACGCGCAGGACATTCTGCAGAAGGAGATGCTGCCGCACGTGGGTGTCGAGGACCACAACGAGACGAAGAAGGGCTACTTCCTCGGCTACGTCGTGCACAAGCTGCTCATGTGCTCGCTCGGCCGCATCGGCGAGGACGACCGCGACCACTACGGCAACAAGCGCCTGGACCTCGCCGGCCCGCTGCTCGGCGGGCTCTTCCGCATTCTCTTCAAGAAGCTCACGAAGGACGTCAAGACGTTCCTGCAGAAGTGCGTGGACAACGGCAAGGACTTCAACTTGACGCTCGCGATCCGCTCGCGCACGATCACGAACGGGCTGCGCTACTCGCTCGCGACGGGCAACTGGGGCATGCAGAAGACGGCGTCGAAGGCGGGCGTCTCGCAGGTGCTGAACCGCCTGACGTACGCGTCGTCGCTCTCGCACTTGCGTCGCCTGAACACGCCGCTCGGGCGCGAGGGCAAGCAGGCGCAGCCGCGCCAGCTGCACAACACGCACTGGGGCATGATCTGTCCGGCCGAGACCCCGGAGGGCCAGGCCGTCGGCCTCGTGAAGAACCTAGCGCTCATGGCGTACATCTCGGTCGGGTCTCCGCAGGCGCCGATTCTCGAGTTCCTCGAGGAGTGGGCGACAGAGAACCTGGAGGAGATCAAGCCGCAGATCATCCCGCACGCGACCAAGATCTTCGTGAACGGCAACTGGGTCGGCGTGCACCGCGAGCCGAACGAGCTCATCCGCACGCTGCGCTCGCTGCGCCGCTGCGTCGAGATCGACGCCGAGGTGTCGGTCATCCGCGACCTGATGAACAAGGAGCTGCGCATCTACACGGACGCCGGTCGCGTGTGCCGCCCGCTGTTCATCGTGGAGGACAACCAGCTCTTGCTGCAGAAGGAGCAGGTCGTGAAGCTGCAGAACCACAAGATGACGAACTACAGGTGGCACAACCTGCTAACGGACGGCGTCGTGGAGCTGATCGACACGGAAGAGGAGGAGGTCTGCATGATCGCGATGGAGCCGAAGGACGTGGGCATGGGCTCGCAAGTGCACACCCACTGCGAGATCCACCCGTCGATGATCCTGGGCATTTGCGCGAGTATCATCCCGTTCCCGGACCACAACCAGTCGCCGCGTAACACGTACCAGTCGGCGATGGGCAAGCAGGCGATGGGGATCTACACGTCCAACTTCCGCGCGCGCATGGACACGATGGCGAACGTGCTCAACTACCCGCAGAAGCCGCTGGTGACGACGCGCGCGATGGAGTACCTGCACTTCCGCGAGCTGCCGTCGGGCATCAACGCGATCGTCGGCATTGCGTCGTACACGGGGTACAACCAGGAGGACTCGCTGATCATGAACCAGAGTGCGATCGACCGCGGGCTCTTCCGGTCGACGTTCTACCGCTGCTACGTGGACCAGGAGCGCAACAAGAGTCCGATGGGAGCTGGCGGTGCGGGCGGGAGCAACTGCGAGGAGTTCGAGAAGCCGTCGCGCGAGAACTGCCTGGGTCTGCGCCACGGCAGCTACCACAAGCTCGACGCGGACGGGCTCGTGGCTCCGGGCACGCGTGTGAGTGGGAACGACATAATTATCGGCAAGACGTCGCCGCTGCCGACGTCAGAAGACTCGTCGCTGGAGCAGCGCCACCAGAAGCGCGACGCCAGCACGGCGCTGCGCTCGCACGAGAACGGCATCATCGACAGCGTGATGCTGACGACGAACGCGGACGGGTTCAAGTTCACGAAGGTGCGGTTCCGCAACATCCGCATCCCGCAGATCGGCGACAAGTTCGCGTCGCGTCACGGACAGAAGGGCACGATCGGAATGACGTACCGCCACGAAGACATGCCGTTCACCGTCGAGGGCATCACGCCCGACATCATCGTGAACCCACACGCCATTCCGTCGCGTATGACCGTGGGGCACCTTGTCGAGTGTCTGCTCGGCAAGGTGTCGTCGCAGACCGGCGATGAAGGTGACGCGACTCCGTTCACGGACGTGACGGTGCAGGCGATCGCCGACACGCTGCACAACTTGGGCTACCAGAAGCACGGCAACGAGGTGCTGTACAGCGGACACACGGGGCGGCGCCTGACGGCGCAGATCTTCATCGGTCCGACGTTTTACCAGCGCTTGAAGCACATGGTGGATGACAAGATCCACTCGCGCTCGCGCGGCCCCGTGACGATGCTGACGCGGCAGCCGATGGAGGGGCGTGCGCGCGAAGGCGGGCTGCGAATGGGCGAGATGGAGCGCGACTGCCTCATCTCGCACGGCTCGGCCAACTTCCTGATGGACCGCCTGTTCGCCAACTCGGACGCGTACCGCGTGCACGTGTGCGATATCTGCGGGATCATCGCGATCGCCAACCTGCGCAAGATGACGTTCGAGTGCCGCACGTGCCGCAACAAGACGCAGATCTCGCAGGTGCACATCCCGTACTCGTGTAAACTACTCTTCCAGGAGCTCATGTCGATGTCGATCGCGCCGCGGCTCTTCACGCTCGGAAACCCGAACCTGATGAACGTGCGCGGATAAGCTCAGGCCGATGGACGAAGGACGTGGCGACGGTCGGGACGGGAAGCAGGTGCGGAGTTGCAGCGACGCGTTCGAGTGCTTGAGACTGGGGTCGGGAGTGACGGAGAGGATCGAAGAGCGAGGAACGCGCCGAAGAAGCGTGAGAGAAGACAAGAGAGAAACGAAGAAGAACCAGTAAGCGAGAAAAACGAACGAGTGTGCACCTTTCGCGCGTGGAGGAACGAAGGAGAGCGAGCGAGCGAGCGATCACGAGCAGCCAGCTTGTGTCGCGACGAAGCACTGTCGATGGGCTGACGTAGGCACACCGAATAATCGATTGTTGACTTGATGTGAGTATGATGGCAGAGAGCCGAGTCGCCGAATCGTGGAGTCTTCAGATCGTATACTGTATCCGTACAAACCAGAATATAAATCCACTTTCACACTATTCTCATAATGTAAATCAGAAGTCATATTGAATGCATCACATTTATCCGGATATACGTGGTCCAACGTTACCAACAGCGTCACAACCCTACTACGTCACTCATCAACCCGCCAGGACCTGCTCGGGCTTCCTCGCTGTCGAGGCTCCCGCAGCTCTGTGAGGAGGGAGGTACACGCACTCTCTCTCACTTACGAGTATCGCGCCAGCCCGCCCGCCCGACCGACCGACTGCCCCATGGACGCCGCCAGCGCGCTCGCGTGGGTGCGCGAGGAGGTCGCGCCGCTGGCCGCCGAGCTGCAGCCGGCGCTGCCGCCCGCCGACGCGCCGCTCTGCGACTTCCTGCGCGACGGTCGCGCGCTCTGCCTGCTGAGCTCCGCGCTCGAGCCGGCGGCCGCGCTGCCCAAGAACCTGCAGCGCTCGCTGCACCAGACCACGACGTTCCACTCGCTCGAGCGCGTGCAGTTCTTCATCAAGTGGAGCCGCGCGGCGCTCGACGCGCACCTCGTCATCTCGTCCGTGCAGCTGCTCGACGAGCGCAACGACGCGGTCGTCGCCGCGTGCCTCGCGGCGCTGCGCAGCAAGTTCCGCCCGCACCTCCCGCCGCTCGCCGCCGCTGCACCGGCCAAGCCGCCAAGCGTCCGGGCCGCGCCGCCCAGCGACGACAACCAGGCGGCCGACGAGGAAGCGGCGGCGACGCCGACTCCCTCGCTGCCGGCCGCCAGCAGCAAACTCTCTGCGTTCCTCAACAAGGTGCCGTCCAAGCCGAACGTGCTCGTGTCGGCGGCTCCGGTCGCTGCTGCTGCTGCTGCGGCTGCTGACGTCGCCGCCGCCGCGGTCGAAGAAGCCGACAGCAGCGACGACGACGACGACGACGACAACAACAGCGACAAGGACAACAACCCGGCGGCGGACGACGACGACGAGAACGACGACGACGAGGAAGAAGTGGAACCCTACGACGAGGACGAGCACGTCGCGGTGACGGCGCAGCCGCCGCGCGCCGCGCTCACCGACGCGTTCTCGCCCCGGTCGTCGATCGCGCGCTCAAGCCTGAGCTTCAGCTTCACGTCCGACCCGCGCGGCCACGAGTCCTTCTCCGAGGACCAGCACACGATCGACCTGTCGTTCAGCTCGGTGATGTCGTCTCCGCCGGCGTCGCCGAAGCCCCCGCCGCGCGTCCGCATCCCCTCGATCTTCGAGCGCACCGCGGAGAAGCCGAGCGCCAGCGCGCCGCAAGTCACCAGCGCGAGCGCGGTGTCCACGGCGCCGCCAACGTCTCGAGACGACGCGACGCCGCGAAAGCTCCAGATCCCGTCGGCGTTCTCTGCGTCGGCCCCGACCAGCGCCGCCGCTCTTCCTCCGACGCCTCCGACTCCTGCTGTTGTCGTCGCAGCGGCCCCTGCGCCAGTCGAACCGGTCGCAGCCCCCGCTGCTGAGGTCGAGTCTTCCCCGGTCGCGGTCGAAGCAGAAGCTGCAGCGGACGTGCCGCTGCACAAGACTGTCTCGAAGCTCAGCATCCCATCCGCGTTCACGCGCAGCGGGTCGGCGTCGAGCGGCAAGAGCGACAAGAGCCCGTTCGCCAAGAGCGAGTCGGACGCCGCCGTCCCTGCGAGCCCGTCGCCTCCGGTGCTGACGAAGAAGCCGTCGCGACTGAAGATCCCGTCGGTCTTCGCTGCTGGCGCGTCTGCTGCTGCTCCTCCCGCAGCTTCTCCGTCTGTGAAGCAGGTCGACGTCGTGATGGAGAGCGCGCAAGAGGAGACAGCGAGTGTGGCCGTGGAAACGCACGTTGTCGCGGTTGAGGAAGCCCCTGCTGCTCCGACGGAGGCTCCCGAGAGCAACGTCCCACGCTCGCCGTTCGCCGCGTTCGTCAACAAGGTTCCCTCGGCCACCCGCAGCAGTTTGGAAAGCGCTGCTGCGCCAGCAGCTGAGGTCGCTGCACCCGTCGCTGCGCCTCCAGTCGTGCTGGAAGAGGTCGTTCCTGTCAAGATCGAGGAAGCGCCGACAACTCCGAAGAAGTCAGTCGAGAGCAAGGTGAGTGCTGTCCCCAGGTCGCCGTTCGCTGCGTTCGTGAGCAGCGTGCCGTCGATCAGCCGCAGCACCTCGAGCAGCGCCAGTGCGACACCAGCGCCAGCGCCAGCAGCGGAGATCGTGGCGCCAGTGGCAGACACGCTAGACGAAGTCGTCCTCGTGAAGGTTGAGGAAGCGCCTTCCACGCCGAAGAAGAAGGCTGAGGACGCCAAGGTCGACGCCGTCCCGCGCTCGCCGTTCGCTGCGTTCGTAGGCGCCATGTCGCCACCGTCTTTCGGCCGCAGCACGTCGAACAGCGCCACCAACCCGGCGTCGAAGCTAGCGGCGTTCCTGAGCAAGGTCGAGCCAGCGAGTCCGCTCGCGCTGGCGTCGCCAAGCGAAGCAGTCAAGGAGGACGTCGTCGAGCAGTCCTCCGTTGATGACGCGGTCGCTGTTGCCACTGCTGCTGCGGTGGCGACTGAGGCTGTTGCGGAGCGCTTGAGCTCGAGCTCGTCTGACGATGGCGACGGCGAGCAGGAGGAGTTCCACATTGAACGCGGCAGCGAGCAGCGTGACGATGACGAAGTCGAGGGGAGCGAGGAGCTGACGCCAGCTGATCCTCCGAAAGAGGAGGCGGCTGCTCTTGTGGAGACGGTGGCTTACGCCGAAGCGCGTGTCTTGGAGACCAGCGAGTCGACCTCGAAGCCCGCAGCGGCCTCGAAGCTCGCGGCATTCCTGAGCAAGGTCGAGCCGGCCACCGTGTTCGCGCCAGTCGTTTCGAACGCGCAGGAGCCTGAGGATGTTGACGAACGGACGAGCGAGTCGCGTGCTCTGGCGGATGCGGAGGACGACGACAACGCATCGGACTCGAGCGAGTCGGTTGATCTGGACGCCGAGACGAGCGACGTCGCAGAGAAGACGAGAGCAGCGGCTGCTGCTACGTCTGAGGACCTCGCGTCGCGAGCTTCCGAGTCGCAAGAGACGGCAATCGGACTGCCGGCGACTGACAACGAGGAGGACGAAAGCGACAAGGACGAGGTGAATCCGGAGTCGGACGTTGAGAGCAACTCGTCGGACGAAGACCGCGACTCGAAGGAGCAGTTTGACGAGCGCCTCTCGGAAGACTCGGCTGACGACGAGCATGTGGCTGCCGACCAGCTGACGGAAGTGCTCACGGACGACGAGCCTGTCGTCCAGCGCTCGCTCGAGACGGAGGGCGACGCAGACGAGCGGCAGTCCGAGAGCTCGGGCGACTCGGCGGCAGCGGAGGAAGTCGCTTTCGAAGAGCGCATCTCGGACGCGTCGAACGACGAGGTCGGAGCGGCTGCCGTCGACGCGCTCGCGACGACAACGGCGCAGGCGGAGGAAGAGGAGGAGGAGGATGTGGAACACCACGCCATCGACCACCACGACCACACGGACAGCGAGCAGCCGTTCTTCGTGGTCGAGGAGGTGTCGCTGTCCAAGCCGGCGGCGAGTTCCAAGCTGTACGCTTTCCTGAGCGCGGTCGACAGCGCGCCAGTGGACAGCTCGCAGACGCACCGCTTCTCGCACAACTCGGGGCAGGACGAGGAGACCGGGGAGCACTCGGAGCACGCCGCGACTCGCTCGGTGGCGTCGAGTTCGCTCAAGTCGCTCAAGAAGGCGGGCGAGGAGAGCACGACGTCGGAGCTCTCGGAGCAGACGCCCCGCAACTCGGTGACGGCCGCGGCGTCCGCGGCGGTGGTGGCGTCGTCGGAGGTGATCCTGGAGAAGGAGCGGCTCTCGGGGGAGAACCTGGCGCTGCAGCTCAAGCTGAAGGCTGCGGACGACGAGCTCGCGGCCAAGGAGAGCGCGATCGCGCACCTTTGCGCGCAGCTGGCAGCGCTGACGGCGCAGCTTGAGGCGTCGCAGGCGGCGTCCGACGCCAAGGCGACGGCGGCGACGGAAGACTTCGACGCGCGGCTGGCAGCTGCGACGGCGTCGCACCTGGAAGCGCTCGCGTCTGCGCGATCTGCGGCTGTGCGGGAGTCGAAGCTCGCTGCGGAAGACCAGCGTCAGTCGTTCGCGCTCAGCTCGCAGGCGACGGAGTCCCGCGTGTCGGCGCTCGAGGCGCGCAACGCGGAGCTGGAGCAGCAGCTGCAGCAGGCGAAGGACAGCGAGGAAGCGGCGCGCTACTCGGCCCAAGTGGCGTTCGCCGCCCGGGACGAGATGGAGGCGCTCGTGCGGCCACAGGAAGCGTAGGAGCGGCGGTCGTGGGCGGCGGCGGAGCAGTGCGCTCGGCTGCAACGGAGATGAATGGGATATGAAGTTGGACTTGCTGGGGCCACGAACGCGCGCTGTTGGGCGCTAGATGGAGTCCGTCTGGTAGCCCGCGAGGCTGCGCCGCAGGATGAGGGCACCTGCAAAGCCGACGACGATGAAGAAGCACACGACAGCCGCGAAGAGCCCGAGGAGGTTGAGCGTGCTCCGCAGGTACGCGTTCACGTCCGCTTCGGACCACTCGGGGCACTTGCCGCACGGCGCGATCTGCCGTCGTACGTGGAGGCGTCCCGGCGGCGTTAGAACCGCCTAGGCAGCCATTGCGAGTGCAGAGAGCACGCAGCACACGCACATCGTTCGCTGTGAAGCCTTGGTCTTCCTTGGCGTTGAGCACCGTCATGCCCCGCTGGCAGTCCGAGCGGCTCGTGCTTGACGAGCACAGAGTCCAGACGCCGTCGCTCGCCTTGGTGATGCCGGAGCACGCCACCACCTGCTCCGGGACGACCGAGCAATTGGAGCACCCGGGGAGGTCGATTTCGCACGCCAGCGACGAGTTCTCGCTCGCGTGCTTGGCGTACGTCGTCGCCAGCCGGCCCGAGAACGAGAACGCGCCGACGACGCACACCAAGAGCGCGACGAGGCACGCGCCGATGCCCAGGATGTACTGCAGTCGCAAGCGCGGCGGCAGGTGAGCGCGCAGGTACAGGACGCCACAACAGCAAGCGCCGCCGCGTACCATGAGCAGCAGCGTGCGACTCTTTGCGCGCGCGCCGATGACGCCGAGCGTCGCGAGCGCGAAGATGAACGTGCCGACCGCGATGAAGACGACGGCTGCAGCGAAGAGCAGGCGTCATCGTCAGCAACTCGTTCGGCCGGCGACGTGAGCGAGTGCGCAGCCGCACCGACCAATCCACTCCTGCCCGGCTGTCATCTCGTCCCGCGCCTTCACCGACAGGCCGCACGCGAAGATCCCTGCAGCACGTGAGTGGCGATGAGTGGCGACGCGTGACGAACGCCGGCCGCTGATCCCAAGTCAGAACTCGTCGCACGCACCAACGCCGAGGACGAGGAAGATGGCGTTGATGACCGTGAGCATGTTCTTCATGACGATCGGCACGGTGACGATGCGCACGACGCAGTAGAGCGACGCGAACACGAGCGCGAGGCACGCGACGCCGACGGCGCCGAGCTCGACGAACTTGCCCTCGAGGTGCGTCACGGCGCGCTCGTACGAGCCGCAGCACGGCTGCGCGCGCAGATAGGCGAGCACGTCGTGTCCCCAGTGGTGCTTAAGCCACGACTCGAGCGTGTCCTATCAAGCGCCGAGGAGCGTGAGGTGGCGCAACGATGGGAGGGAAAGGGCGGCGCGTGTCCGCACCTGGAAGCAGAAGGCGGCGTAGCTCGCGACCACGAGGCACGCGGCGAGCAGCAGGTGCAGGTGGAAGAAAAGCATGAGCGCGCCGCTCTTCTCGCGTCCGGCGCCGACGAATCCGAGCGTCGAGAGCGCCAGCACCGCGCTGCGCAGCACCTGCGCGTGAGACCTCCAGATACAGTCGAGCAGCTCGGTCACGGAGGCCGCACGCACCCGCCGAGCGCCGCCAGCGCCGCCGCGCTCGCCTGCAGATGTGCCGTGAGCGCCACGTGCAGGCCGAGCGCCAGCAGCGCGGCGCCGCCGCCGAACGAGAGCGCGCAGAGCACGCGCAGCACCTTCCGGGAGGCACGCATGGGGTCGTCGAGAGGTTTCGCGAGTTGGGTGATCCGTCGGGTGACCCATGTGGGCTCTAGTCGACATGATGTATACTTATTTGTATGAGAGAGTAGAATAGACGCAATGTTTGAATCAAATCTGGTTTCTGAGCGCAGATCTGCGCGCTCCAGGAGCTCAACTCCGCGCACCACTCAACGAATCAACGCGTCATCGACGCAATGTCAACCGAGTGCCTCACGTGCAAGCCCGGTGACGCGACGCTCCACAGCGCGGCGGTGGAGGCCTCCGGCTGCGTGAACTCGTACGAGCTCGTGGACGCGTGCATGAAGGCGCACGGCGGCCGCGTGTCGGCGTGCACGGCCGAGTGGGAGCTCTTCCGCAAGTGCCACGAGCGCTCCAAGGCGGCCGCGAAGTCGCGCGTGGGCGGCGACACCAGCAGCGCCGCCAGCAAGAACCAGTAGTTCAGTAGAGCGAGAGGAGCCACCGGAGCGAACGCGCTTCTTCTTTCGCCGCTATCTCCTCACTCTTCCTTACTCACAACTTCGCCCTCCTACGTACCAGCAGCTACCGACCGACGCGTCCTCCCCCTCGTCACCCGCGCGTGTCTTCCTTCGGGTGCAGCAGGCTGCGCCGCGACACGGGCGACGGGAACGGCGAGATGTCGTCGTCGTCGCCGCCGCCTTCCTCGTCGCTCAAAAAGAGCTTCTTGGGCGGCGCGCCGTCCGCCTCGTCCACCGCGAGCGCGTTCTTGGGCGAGTCGATCGAGTCGAGGCGGTTCATCCGGCGGTTCATCTGCAGCAGCGACCGCGGAGACAGCATCCCGTGCGCCAACTCGTACAGCTCGGCGTTCGAGAGCGAGTGGCGCATGTCGCTGCTCACGCCGTGGATCACCGGCGCGCTGGCGCTCACGAGGCCGCCGCCGCCGCCGCTGGCTCCCCGGTCCCGGCCCGTGGGCAACCGGAAGAGGTTCGCGGGCTCCACTGCCGCCTGCGAGCCCCCGGCGGCCTTGAAGCACGCGCGGCAGTGGCGCACGGGAGCGAGCAGCCCCACCTCCGGGATCGCCATCCGCTGCTCCGTGCACTTGGCGCACATCCACTTGCCGCACCGCTTGCACGAGTGCGGGCGCCGGAAGAGCTTGAACGGCGCGTTGCACGCCGGGTCCTGGCAGTGGTTGACCGTCTTCTTGTCCGGCTTCTTCTTGAGCTTCACCGCCAGGTTCGAGTAGTCCGCGCACAGCTGCTGGATCGTCGCGGCCGCTTGGCCCAGCACGTCCTTCCACAGGTCCCGGTCTTCCAGCTTGGTCACGCTAAAGTGCATCTCGCGCGTCGACGACTGCCCGTCGCTCTGGTGGTGGTCGTACGCGGTGATATACAGCCCGTGGTGGCCCACCGACGTGTGGCTCTCGTCGTGCCCGTGCGTGTACCGCGTCTTGACGGACAGCGGCACTATCCACTTCCACTGGATGCGGTGGCTTTCGTCCACTTCGCTCGGGTAGAAGTACCAGAGCTTGTACGACACGTACTCGTACACCACGAGCGCCTTCTGCCAGTCCTTCCTGCCGTGGCGCTCTTTGAACAGGTACCCGAACGCGCAGCCGTCGCCCAGGAGGAACGACGAGCCGAAGCCGTGGGCGGTCGAGTAGCTCGGCCGGCTGATCTGGTTGATGATGTCTTCCTGGAACACCGGCTGCGTCGGCGTCGTGGCGGTCAGCCCCGTTCGCGGGCCGCTGTGCGCCTTCGTGCTCGGTGGTGTGGGGACTGCAGTGATGCAGAGCGCCGGGTTCTTCGCCACGATCTCTTCCGTCGCTGTCAGCACGCGCTGCCACGCAGGAGCCGCGTTGATCAGGCTCCGGACGCGCTCTTGGCTCCGCGTCTTGGGGCTCTTGTAGCACATCCGGATCGACTCGACCAGCATCTTGAGGTTCGACATTGCGTCTGTGCCCGCGAACGCCCCGGTGCTGAGCGCAGTGCCGTCCGGGCTGCTGTCGTTAGTCACGAACGCTCTTGTCAACAGCGGCAGCAGACGCGCGTCCGGGCCGTCCGACAGTAGCAGTCGCTCGATGATGGGGCACTTTCTGGACCGCTTGCTCTTAAAGTCACCGAAGCAGAACACGATGATCTTGGTGATCTCGCCGAGCAGCAGGTTCCACATCGGGTACTTCTCGTAGCACGAGATGAGGATCGCCAGCACCTGCGACGACACGAACATGCGGTCCAAGCGCTTCGACTCGTTCATCAGCGCCGCGCTCAGGCACTTGACGACTTGGCACAGGTGGTACCCGGACGCCTTTCGCGTGCCCAGCACCACCACTTGCTTGAGGTAGATCATCAGCTCGTGTCCCTTGCGCTCCATGCACGTGATGAGGCATTCGCGCAGACGCCGGTACTCGCGGACGTTGCTCCGCCAGTCGTCGCTGCAGAAGATCTCGAGCTCGTTCAGGTCGCCGCTGATCACTTCTTCCAGCATCTTGATCCACTGCTGCTTCTCCTCCTCGGACGTCGCGGCAAAGTACTCGACAGTCGTCTCGTACTCGACCTCTTCGTCGTGGTGGCCGGGTTTCAGCAGCTCCGAGTACATGCCCATCCCAGACGACAGGCCCAAGTGTTTCTGCTCCGCCGCCTTCTTCTTCTTCACCGCCACCTTGAAGCCGAACTTGTGCCAGTCGCTGCTCTTGACCGTGTCGATCTCGTCCAGCGTAAGCACCGTCTGGTTGCCTTGGTTCGGGGTGAAGCCGGCGTGCGCGGCGCTCGCGCGCGAGTTCTGCTCCTCGCGCAGCGACGTGATGCGCAGCCCCATCATGCAGTTCACGCTCACTTGGCACGCCTGCACCTCGTTCTTGAGCTTCTTCTTCATGAACAGCTTCCCGGTGCGCATCAGGTGGGTCGAGCACAGGAAGTTCAAGCAGTCGATCCCCACGGTCGTCAGCGAGCTGTTCGCCGAGACGCCGCGAACCGACTCGTCCGTGAAGTCCACCGTCTCGGTCAGCTCGAACAGGTGCGTAAGCATCGCGATGCACGTCGGCCGCGGGTGGCCCTGCGAGAGCAGCGTCAGCGACTTCTGCGACGCCAGGCTTCCTTGCCGCTGGTGCCGCGGCGACATCGGCATGCTCCAGAACGTCAGCTCCTTGATCGTCTGCACGAAGAGCTGCTCCAGCGCCTTCTGGTGGTTCTGCATGAAGAGGTGAATGACGCGGCGCACTTTCCGCGACGTGTACTTGCGCAGCGACGAGTTGGCCATCTCGCGCGTCGCGCCGCAGATCGACACGTACTCGTCCTGGCCCGTGACCTTGTCGAGTGGGATCGTCTTCGCCGAGATCGCGACCCCGCGCGCCGTCAGGTACGGCGCGTGGATGATCTCGCGCAGCAGCAGAAACGTGTTCTCGATGCAGTCGCGCTCGAAGACGGTGCGCGGCGGCGCGAACGTGACCTGCTTCTGGATCATCTTGTGGATCATCTCGGTGGAGAAGAGCGCCTCGATCGCCGCGTCCGAGTGGTCGGAGTACACGACGTGCAAGAGCAGCGTGCGGATGTCGTCGTGGCCGATGTTCGAGAGCAGCAGGTCCACGTAGCCCGGGTGGTCCGACAGGTAGTGCAGGAGGCAGCCGCCCTTCTGCACGCGCACGGCCAAGTACCGGAGGATCTGCGACGCGAAGTTCGCCGAGTCGGCGCTGAAGATCCCGAACGTCGCCATCTCGCTGATCGCGGGGAGCAGCACCGTGTCGCATGTTGAGCCTGCGACACCGTTCGTGGCGTCACCGCTGGCACCGTTCGCGGCCGAGTTGGACGGCTGCGCGGACGTAGCAGCCGCAACAGCCGCCGCCGGTGCGCCGCCCAGCTTCTCGCACTCCTTCGCGATGGACGAGCGCGCCGACGTCGGCGTCGACGCGCGCTGGTCGCCGTCGCGCTCGTCGTCGCTGTCGTGGTCCGAATCGGCGGCGGGGCCGGCGGGGTCCGCGGCGCCGCTCTCGACGGCGCTCTCCTTGAGCGACCGCGCGCCGTTCGTCTCGATGTCCGAGACCTCGACGCGGATGATCTCCTCGAGCTCGGCGACGGACGCGCGGCGCTCGGCGCGCTTCTTCCTGAGCGAGCTCTCCGAGTAGAGCCCGTCGGCCTCGCGCTGCAGCATGTCGAAGACCGTGTCCCAGAACGCGCTGCAGCGGTGGTCGCCGTCGGCGCACGCCACGAGGCTGCTGCCGGCGCCGCCGACGACGATGAAGGACGTGGCCATGGCGCGCGTGTGGTGCGAGAGCGTCGGGTCGAGCGCCGCGCGGATGAGCTCGAGCGTCTTCTCGCGCGCGAAGAGGATCGCGCGCAGACGGCTCGTCATGCGCTTGAAGAGCAGCTCGAGCATGTCCATGGAGAAGGACTCGTTGAGCAGCTCGGCGAGCGAGTGCTTGTCGGCCATCACGCCGTCCACGAAGCGCTCGATGCTCGCGCGCAGCAGCTCCGCGTCGCGCTTCTTGGCCTCGGGGCTGCCGGCGGGCGCCACGTGCGTCGGGGAGAGCGGCATCGCCGGCGGGAGGGATTCGCGCTTGGCGATTCGCGGTCAATCGCGGAGCTTGAAGAAGCGAAGAACGCGGCCGCGTGTCTCCCGCGCGACGTGAGCTGCTCGAGCACCGCCTTCCGTCTTCCAGCAAATGGCCGAGTGCGGTGCTCGCTCACTCAGCCTCCTTCCTCCTCTCGCTCGGTGACCGGAAAGCAAAGGCCGTGAAGACCGCGCAGCTGCGATGTCGACCATACTGAAACCAAGTTGGCGAGGCTGATGAGCGGACTGTCTCTGGCGCACGAGAATGCTTTGAAAACCCGGTGCACCGAGTTCTGCAGCTTCAACCTTGCTGTGACTGGTGCTGCTGCTCTTGGTTTGCTGTCTCTGCCTGCCTGCCACGTCACGCCACGCGCTTCTCCACCTCCTCCGCGTTCGTTCGCGCAAGAGCGCAGGTGATTGACATCGCTCTATTGCAGTTGTATCGCACCGAGATATCACATTCGTGCAAGCAGCACCCGGTAGCGCATCAATGTGGTGGCACCGCTTATTACCGCATCGAGATCGGAGGTGATGCTGCTCGCTCGCCTGTCGCCTTCCATCCTCCAGCTCGGAGTATGTTGTGCTCCGTTCACTTCAGTGTGGTCCTCACTTTGCCGAGAGTGGCTACAGATATGCGTCAGCGCCTCGTACGCGATCTCTGCGACCTCGATTGCGCTCAAGATCTACAAGCGGTTCTCGGTGTCGATCACCTCCGAGTTGCCGGATTCCGGCACAGTTAGCGTCACGACCCGAGCGTTGCCCCGCAGCAGCGGAATGAACTCAATCTTTGCAGGTGCCCAGCGAGCGTGGACGAGCACGACTGTGGGTGTGGTATCGGCAAGTTTGACGTCCACGTACGAGTTGCAATCAACATTCTCAATCTCTTCCTGCTTCGCGTTATGAGCGATGCATCAGAGGATCCTCCAGCCAGTCCTTCAGCGCACGTCCATGTCGAGAGAGAATCGTAGTGGGTCATCACCCTCATACAGCGCACTCAAGATCGATCGCACAGATGAAGATATCGTTTCGACAGCCGGTCGATATCGATAATCTGGGACTCGAGATCGTTCCGACGCCACGAAGCGGCAGCACCGCCAGCCTCGAGCTCCTTGGCATCGAAGGAGGGCGATGGGGAACATTTGTCATGCGGGACCTGTGCCGATTCCCGACCGCGGCGCTGCTGCTGCTGCTGTTGGAGTTGCTGGCGCGCCGACCGCCAAGAAGCCGCTGACATTCGGGCGAGACCCGACACTCAAGCGCGAGGACTTCGTCTTCTCGAACGTCCAGCAGCCGTCCGTGCTGACGAAGCAGCCCGGAGACATCAACGGCCAGCAGTTCATCGTCGAAGACTGTCGGGACTGTGACATCTTCCTCCTCGACAACTGCACGTCCGTGCAGATCGACGCGTGCGTGAGCTGCCGGATCTTCGTCGGACCCTGCCAGGCGAGCCTCTTCCTCCGCAACTGCTCGCAGTGCGTCGTCATATGCGCGGTTCAGCAGTTCCGCACGCGCGACTGCGCGGATGTCGATGTGTATCTGTACAGCGCAACAGGTGCGGCGCGCTGTTCGCACACCGCGCTTGCTCCTTCCACTGTCACAACACACCGAACAGCCTTCACATGTCGTGGTCACGCCAGAGCCGATCATCGAGACATCGGCGCGCATGCGCTTCGGGTGCTTCCCATTGTCGTACTTTTCGCTTCAGCAGCAGTTCGACCGCGCCAACTTCTCCGTCTGGAACAACAAGTGGAGCGAGGTGCGTGCTGCGTGGGCGTATGGTTGGAGGAAGGAGGTGGCGACCCAAAGGAGTTCCTATCGATTATGCTCGGCTGACTATCGTTGAGTGTTCCCACCAGATCTACAACTTCACACCTGACCATGGCGCTTGGAAGCCGTTGCCAATGACGTCCGATGTCTCACCACTCACCGCACCTGCGATTCAGCATCGCGAAAACGGAGTTGTGACACTGTGGAACTTGCCGGAGACAACCGCGAAGTCGATCGGACTGAGCGTCGACGCCTCACAGCTCGTGGTGCCGCTCTCGTGCGGACATTGCGCACACAGAGACGACGCGCTAGCAGTGTTCGTCTGCTTCGTTGTGGTGCGCACTCACCTGAGTGTGTTCGGCATTGAGGTCCGTTGGTGTTTTGACAACGTTCTTACTGAGAGGACACGTTCGTTTGGACAGCCGAACCAGCAGCTCTTGCTCGAGTTCGTGGCCGCGATGGCGAAGATAGAAGACGGAAACAGTGCTGAAGGCGGTGTGCAGCTACTTCGGACGTGCCAGATGCGTCTCTCTACGAGCCAAGCCAAGGCGCTCTTCAGTTGTGTAGCTGGCGACCAAGGGGTGCAGCTTGTCCAGGTTCGTGGACTGTGAAGAGTATGCCCTGAAAGCGCACTGACGTTGTTTGTATCTGCTTTGAGCAAGCAGAAAGCGCAAGAAGCTGTGGACGAGAGTCATGGGTCGGTGATGATGGAGTTCCAACGTAGCGACTGCGGCGAGCGTGCCGCGAAGTTGCTGCAAGACGAGAAGTTTGGGTCTCTGGCGCGCGCAAACACAGTTTTCGTGTCACCGAGCACACCCGAGGCGCGGTACGTGCACTGACGAAAGCAAGTGCAGCTCTCAGTTCCTGACAATGTGTGCCGATGTGTGCCAGCCGTTTGAGCCAGCTGGTGTTCCAGGACTGGAAGCCAAAGATCTAATATCTGGTCAGCGAGACGAGTGGATCTGCTCAAGCCTTTGCTGTTCTAGCACTTGTCAAGGTGGACGCGCTGTCTCGACATGCGAGTCGATCATGCTTGATGCAGATACACATGCTGCACTTGTGTCCAATCTCCAACATTGCACAAAGCCAGAAGTATTCGACATATTCAGATCAGTTTGATAAAATCCCCTAGAGAGTGCACAGACTCGCGCACAGATCCAGGCTCGACGCACAAAACGTAAAAATGCCGAGGAGCCCGTCGCCCGTCACCAAGCGCGAGCGCGGCAGCGGCGACGAGGTCGCCGACAGCCGCGCCAAGCGCTCGCGACGCACGCGCTGGGAGAACGAGAGCGCGGCCGCGGAGCCGTCGGCAAAAGGTGCGCTTGCGGTCACGCCGAGGAGCTGCAATTGTTGCACCTGACGACGTGGTCGCGCTTGGTCGTCCCCACAGCCAAGCTGAGCGAGATCGTCGCGCGGCTCTCGAGCGTCGTGAAGGAGAAGGCGACGCCGCCGCAGCCGCTCCCGACCGCCGCACTTCTTGTACGTTCACTGGCGAGTGAGTGCGCGGAGTCGTTTGCATGTGTTTGCGAGTGCTGCGTGCGGATCTGCGGTGATCGTTCGCTCTGGTCGATGCTTGCGCGGGCGACGCGATCTGTCGCCACATTGTCGCCGCCCACCGCGCTCCGCAACGGGGCGAATCTGGCGAACGCAGTTCCAACCAACTGTTTGTCTTCGCGGACGCGTCTCTGGCGCTTTCGCTTGTGTGTGTTGCTCTGTGGCCGGGTGCGGCTGCTGTGTGTGCTGTAGTTTATCCGTGACGCTGCTCCGCACAGGGTCCGGTCGCTCCGCTCAGTGCCGACGCCGCGAAGGCGCGCGCACTCGCGCAGGCGAGTCTGCTGGCGCTGAACCTGCCGGTGACGCAAGTGTCGCCGAGCGACCTCGCGCGCCGCTTGTACATCGGGAACCTATACTACGACCTCAAGGAAGACGACATCCGCAACACGTTCGCGCCGTTCGGCCTCATCAAGTCCATCGACTTGTCTCTCGAGCCTGGGTGCGTTACGTGAGGTGTGCGTGTCGAGACCAAGCAAACTCACACCGTGACGACAACGTGTTTGCTCTCGGGTGCTCCCTTGCAGCCACAACCGATCCAAGGGCTTCTGCTTCCTGGAGTTCGAGGGTGCGATCGTTCTTGGTTGAGTTCGCTACACAAGTCGCTGACTGAGGGCGGCCGCAGACGTCCTGGCGGCGGAGAACGCGGTCCAGCTTCTCAACGGAACGCAGCTGGCGAACCGAACGATCCGGGTGCGTGGGAGCCGTGAAGGAATCGATTGTCGACGACAGTGGGAAGGCGCTGACATGTGCGGTACCCACGGTCACAGGTGGGGCGTCCTCACCGCGGCAGCTCGAACCCTGGCGACACGAGCATCGGGCAGCAGGCGATCAAGGAGTACGTTTCGTTCGCGTGCTGATAGTGTAGCACCTGCTCGAGGGATCCGATGCTCACACGCACACATCGTTGTGAACTCTCGTGCCGACTCAGCATCGCTACCAAGTGCATCTACGTCGGCAATGTGCGCGTGGAGCTCAACAGCCACCACTTGGAGGTACGGCAGTGTTGCCTTTGATCACATATTGGGGCGTTGAGCTCACACTCCATCGCTGGTATCGTTGGCAGAGCATCTTCTCGCCGTTCGGAGTGATCCGAAAGTGCGTGATGGCTGCCATCTCGCAGCTGGAGCCCGGCGTGCACCGCGGCTACGGCTTCCTCGAGTTCACAGACGAGGGTGCTGCGCAGAACGCCATCCAGCACATGAACAGCTTTGAGCTCGCGGGCCAGAACCTGCGCGTGGGCAAAGCTAGCGCTGCGGCAATGACAATCAACCTCGCCACGAGCACCGACAAAGTCGTGCGCGACGAGAACGGCGAGCCGGGCGGAGGGGCTCCGTCAGCGGCGAAGATGGCGCGAGCATTCGACGACGACGATGTTGAAGGCGTGAAGGACGTCGCCGAGCCAGGCAAGGAGAAGCGCTGCTTGTGCCTCCTGAACCTCGTGGGCAAGGGCGAGGTGGACGAGGAGCTGGAGAACGAAGTGCGGGAGGAGTGCGGCCGCTTCGGCGCAGTGGAGACGGTGGACATCCAGGAGATGGCGGAGCACGTGCGCGTGTTCGTGCTGTTCCAGGACGAGCCGTCGACGCTGAAGGCCAAGCAGGCGCTGCACGGCCGCTTCTTCGGGGGGAACCAGGTGCAGGCGCACTACTACCCGGTTGACGAGCTGGCGGCGAAGCGCTACCGAAGCGACTTCTTCGTGTGAGCACGCGCGATGGCGAGCCGGAAGCGGCTCCCAGCAGCGTTTGTTCAAAGCACGATGCCATCGCTCCTGTTCGACTTGATACATACCGAATACACTGCGTCTGGAGCTCCGCGGCGCTGCTGCTCTGTGCGCGAGTGTCCACGACGCGGCCGCTCACTCGCCGCGATGGGTCTTGGCGAGCTCGAGGACGAACTTGCCAACCTTGTACTTCTGGCTCGGATCTTCCGCTTCTTCCTGCATTCCCCACCACGCACGAGCGATCAGTGGTGTCGCGCTCCTTGTACGAGTAGGGCGATGGCTGGCAACGCACGTATCTCCAGCCGACGGGGCTCCGGCACGTGTTGCAGTAGACGTCCGCAACGACGTGGAGTCCGGTCATGAGCTTGCGCTCCTCCAGCGGCCCCGAGCAGACGTTCACTCTGCGCCACACGACAGCATGTTGAGCGCGCCGGTGCTGATCTGACAGGTAAACCTTGAGCCTGATCACCACGCAGCGGAAGCGCACACGAGGTCGAAGAGGTACGCTTTGCCGCTGCTGCCTTGAAAGTGCTAGCATGCGTCATGTTGCGAGAGTTCGTCAGGCGTTGCGCAAGAAGAAGAAGAGGAGATGGAGGCGCTGGGCCGACGGCGCTAGACACACCTTGGACACGATCTCCTCGGTGCACGTGAGCTGCGTGCGGCACTCGCGGCAGCTGAAGACCTTGGCGCTGTCCACGTAGACCTGGAAGACACGCCCCATGCTTCGAGCTTGTACTTCGCTTGAAGGTGGCGCGAAGGTCGCGCGAACGCTTCAATCTGAGAATGCCTGATGCGGTCGCTTCAATCTTGAAATTTCAAGTTTTTTACTCGAAATATGATGCGCGCCAAACTCGGGCGATTCAAAAACCGAGTGAAGAGGGGAGGGGGAAAATGCTACTTGATTTTAGTATGCTGGCTCATTTCAAATTTCAAACGAATAGAGCAGCACGTCGCCCCGCTGTGGATCCGTTTAAACTCGCTCGAAATCACTGGTGGGTCATCCCTCCTCCGAGTGGCGCGCGCTTTTCTTTTGGGTTTTGTATCGGAAAAGCCGCCGCCTGCAGATCCAGCGTAGCTGCATTCACAGCACGAGCATGGAGAACGTGCAGCCGCCCTCGCGCGTCCGTGGCGCGTCCGCCGCCGCCGCCGCGACCAGCACCGCGATGCTCGGCGGCGGCGTCATTGCCAAGGGGCTCTCGGAGATCGACGCCACGCGCGAGACGCGCAAGCGCAAGCGCGGCGCGCTGCAGGACATCAGCAACAAGAAGGTGCCGCCTGGCGCAGCAGCGACGGCGTCCGGGACCTTCGGGGCCCTTAAGAAGCCGGTCGGGAGCTCCATCAGCGTCGTTACGGCCACGAACCGACTGCGCGCCGTGAGCTCGACGGTCGGCGCCTCTGCTGTCTCCAGCAGACTCGCGGCGCGCGGCGCGAGTCTCTCCGCCTCCTCGTCGACCTCGTCGACGTCGACGTCGACGTCGTCGCTGGCGTCCGGGCACCTGGCGGGGGCGAAGCGCGCGAGCGCCGCGGCCGCGAAGAAGTTTGATGGCGTCACCAAGCGCGTGAAGCCCGAGGGCGGAGAGCCACACGTGTCCCACAAGGTGCAGACGAGCATGCTGTCGTTCCAGACGAGCGCGGCGGGTATGCGCTCCAGCCAGTCGACCGCGGCGCTGCCAGTGGACAGCCGAGTGGCGGCGAGCATGCGCAGCACCACGACGAGTGCTCTGCTGAAGAAGGTAGGCGCGCCAGGAGTCTCTTGGTCGACTGGGGGGCCGAGCGCTGACTTGGGGACTGCACACGCGACGCGCAGCTCTCGGCAGAAAGCGCTGAACTGGATGCGCGCCGCCGCGTCGAACTGCACGAGGACATGACGATGGAGCACGCGGAAGACGCCGCGCGTGCGCTTCTGCCTCTCCCACCGCCAACCACCAGCAACAGCGGCACTGGCTACGTGCCCCGGCCGTACACGTTCACGTTCGACCACACAGGTAGGCGCATGTGAGCGGCTGATGCAGGATGTGCCGAGTGCCTTGGAGCTGACCGCGATGACTGTGCAGACTCGGGATTCGACAAGTTGACGTACAGCTCGCTGATTCGAGACATCGACGCACTGGTGACTCCGAACGCGACAGCCCCGTGCGCGAAACTCGCGCGTGAGCTGGACGCGTACTACCGGAAGCACGAGGAGAAGTACTTGCCAGAGAGCACCTACATCGGCACGTTCCAGACCGACATCAACGAGAAGATGCGCGCGATTCTCGTGGACTGGCTGGTGGAAGTTGGCGAGGAGTACGATCTGGACTCGCAGACGTTCCACAAGGCGGTGCGTCGGTTGACCGACTGGCTTGGGAGGTGCGAGTGGCGCAGTGTGGATTGATGCTCAGGCTCTGATTCTCTCTTTCCAGGTGAACCTCGTCGACCGCTGTCTGACGAAGTTCAAGATCAACCGGAAGCAGTTCCAGCTGCTCGGATGCGCGTGCATGATGATCGCCGCCAAGTTTGAAGAGGTCTACGGCCCGAATGTCGAGGAATTCGTGTACATCTCGGACCAGACGTACACCGCGGAAGAGGTGCGTGGCCGGTTGGGCTGCTTGCGATAAGGACTGGCTGTGTGTCTGACACTCTCCTCCTTGTGTGCATGACTTGTCCGCCAGATGCTGGAGATGGAGAGCAAGGTGCTTCAGGTGCTCGAGTACCGAGTTGCGTCGACAACTTGCCACGGCTTCCTCCGTCGGTACATCGCAGCGGGACACATGAGCGAGAAGCAGAGCTCGTTGGTGATAGTGCGTGGCACGAACTTGCTGTCGCTGCGATGAAAAGTGCGCTAACGTTTGTCCGCTGGGTCTGGCAGTATCTGAGCGACTTTGCGCTGCTGTACTACCACATGCTCAAGTACCGTCCGTCCCAGGTGGCCGCGTCCGCCGTGTACCTGGCTCGGTTCATGACGGGCGAGAAGGAGCCGTGGACGCCGACGCTGCACCACTACTCGAAGTACAACGCGTGGGACCTCCAGAGCTGCGTGCTGGAGCTGTGCCGACTGCACAAGGTGGAAAGCGCCGTGGTGAGCACGCAGCGCGACAAGGCGAAGGCTGTGAGCGAGAAGTACTTTGCGGAGAAGTTCCACAGCGCGAGCGCGACCCCGTCGGCGGACGAAGCGGAGCTCGAGAAGTCGTTCTTCAAGTACGACCCGCGGCAGACATCCCCTCGAGCGAGCAGGAGCAGCAGCAGCTAGTGACGGTAGAAACGTAGCGATCACCATACAAAGCAATCCAAACCAACATGCGTACAAGCGAACGCGAACCTGCGTGAAGGACCAGAGACTCGACTGACAACGAGGCCAGTGTCAAACCCTGATGAATCTCTCAACATGATTATGGCTGTCACTCTGACTCTGGCGCGCTCTGACGAACCAGCAACATCGAGCTCACGATGACTTGCAGAACTCGTGGCATGGATCTGCTCGTTGTGCTGGAGGTTGTGTCGGCGGCCTTATGTCTCGGTCGTGGCGTCAGGCTTTGACAAGGTAATCGGTTGCAGTGCGCTGCAGAGAACAACTTCGGGCACAAGCTGAACCCGTCGGTGTTTTGGTGTACTTTTGAAGATGAATTTTGGGTCGGATAAATTCTGTAAAGTATGAAGGGCCTCGACCTCAACCTCGACTTGGGCGGAGCTGTTCCCCGAACTGCATCTAGATTGCATCTATCTACTCCAACGCGAAGTGTTCCTGCTCGTGCTCATGCGAGTGGAGCAGCGTGGAGCAGCAGCATGACGGTGGCCATCTCCTCCTCGCAGGCTCGCAGGCAAACGTCCCGCTAAAGTGCGGAAACTGACACAAGAAGGTTCGAGAAACAGACACGTCTGCGACCGCCTTCTAAACTCGGACCACCCCCGTTTTTTGCGAGGTGTTTTCAATAATGCCACTATGTGAAAATTTCTTAAATCGAGGGAGCGTCGATTGTTATCCCAGCCACCCGCTTCTTTCGCCTCCCCCTTCTCTTTCTCAAGCCAAAGCAGCCCATTCTGGAAAGCCGAAGCGCGCCCCCCACGCGGTCATCGTCGTCGCTTCTTCCCCTTCCCTCACTCACTACCAACTCACGATGTTCGGCGGCGGCTTCGAGAGCTTCTTCGGCGGCGGCTTTGACGGCGGCCACGGCCACGGCGGCCCGCAGAAGCCGGTCGACAACGACAAGTACTACGAGGCGCTCGGCGTGCCCAAGACCGCGACGGCGGCCGAGATCAAGAAGGCGTACCGCAAGCTCGCGCTCAAGAACCACCCGGACAAGGGCGGCGACCCGGAGCTGGTGCGCCGCTCGTTGATGCGCTGTTCGCGTCGGAGTTCGTCGTCGGGTACTGACCACTTTCTCGCTCTGTGCCTCCTTCTTACCTACAGTTCAAGACCATCACGGTCGCGTACGAGGTGCTGTCGGACCCAGAGAAGCGCGAGCTGTACGACCAGTACGGCGAGGAAGGGCTCCAGAACGGCGGCGGCGGCGGCGGCGACGCCAGCGACCTCTTCTCGCAGTTCTTCCGCGGCGCGCAGGGCGGCGGCCGCCGGCGCCCGGGCCCCCAGAAGGGCGAGGACCTCACGCACCCGCTCAAGGTGTCGCTCGAGGACCTGTACAACGGCAAGACGGTCAAGCTCGCGGTGAACCGCGACGTGCTCTGCTCGCGCTGCGACGGCCGCGGCGGCGCCGAGGGCACGGAGAAGACGTGCGACACGTGCCAGGGCCGCGGCATGCGCGTGCAGCTGCGCCAGATCGCGGCCGGCATGGTGCAGCAGATGCAGTCGGTGTGCCCGGACTGCCGCGGGCAGGGCAAGAGCATCCGCGAGAGCGACCGGTGCAAGCACTGCAAGGGCAAGAAGGTGGTGAAGGAGCGCAAGGTGCTCGAGGTGCACATCGAGAAGGGCATGCGCAACGGCCAGCGCATCACGTTCTCGGGCGAGGCGGACCAGGCGCCGGGCACGGTGCCGGGCGACATCATCTTCGTGGTGCAGGAGAAGGAACACTCGACGTTCCAGCGCAAGGGTGCGAACCTGATCATGGAGAAGAAGATCAGCTTGGTGGAGGCGCTGTGCGGCTTCGAGATGATCGTGGAGCACCTGGACGGCCGCCACCTGCACATCAAGACGCGCCCGGGCGAGATCATCAAGCCGAACCAGTTCAAGGCGGTGCACGGCGAGGGGATGCCGACGCACGGCAACCCGTTCGTCAAGGGCCAGCTCGTGATCCTCTTCAAGGTGCAGTTCCCGGAGAGCGGCGTGCTGTCCGAAAAGCAGCTCTCGGCGCTCAAGGCCGTGCTGCCTGCGCCGTCGGCGGTGCAGCACATCGAGGACGCCGAGGAGTGCTTCCTGTCGGAGTTCGACGCGGAGGCGGCCAAGCAGGAGCAGCAGTCGCGCGAGGCGTACGACTCGGACGAGGAGCGCGGCGGCCAGCGCGTGCAGTGCCAGCAGCAGTAAGCGCGGCGTCGGTCGCCGTCCGCGAGCAGAAGCAAGCAGGCGACTACGGAGAGACGAGAGAGCGCACGGGAGGCGGCGGTTGAAAAGACGAGGCGGCGAGAATGACGAGAGCGAGCGGCGTGGGTTGGTTGCCACCCCCGCGCCTTACACGTATGTATGCGAGGCGCCTTCACACTTTAGAAGAAGACAAAGAGGATGTTGGAGCTTCGTGTGCGTTGTTTCTTGTTGCGGAGTGGGAGTAATGACTGAACTGTGACAGGAGCGATGGAGGACGGAAGACATGCTTTCAGAACGTCACTGTCGAACACCAAACAACAAGAGCACGCTGGTTGGAAACCTCAACTGAACAGCATTTCATTGGGAGCCGCACGCCGCCCGCCCGCCCGAGTGAGAGGAAGGCGGCGACGGCAGTCAAAGAGCCCGCGGTCCAGTCGCCACCGTCCGGCAGGCGGAAGAATCGAACAGGTCGCTCCTTCCGCCAGTCGGCACGGGCGCCATCCGAAGGCAGTCGCGAACCCGCTGAGGGCGTCGCGCTTACTCGTCCACGGTGTCGTTCTGGAGGCCCTTGAACGACGCCACCTGCACGTGCTGCACGAGCGTGTAAAGCTTCTCCTTGGCGTCCTCGTCGTCGTTGCGCTTGCGCGAGAGGCGCACGCGCACGCGGAACGGCACGTTGCGCACACCCTGCGACCAGATGAACTTGTTGAGCTTGGAGTCGATGCGGACGTCCTGGGTCTTCATGGTGACCTGCGCGAACTTGCGGATCTCGCTCATGGCGCGCGACGCCTTCTTCTTGAAGGTGCTGCATTAACGAAGGAGGAAGTGTCAAGGAAGTCTCCAAGGTGGGAGCTACGGAACAGTGGGGTCGGAGTCTGTGGTTGCAGTCGGCCGGTCACGCATCGCACACACGCACGCTCACTCTCACGCGACGCGAGGCAGACACGGCGCCACGCAGCCACAGCGCCAGACACCAGTGCACGCAACATGCAAGAGGTGGGGAAGGGGGGTCAAAAAGGATACCGTCCGTGGAGGCGCTTGTGGAGGTTGATGGTGTAGTCGCGGGCGACGACATCCGGGGAGCGCTTGGTGTTGCGAGTCTTGGTTTCCTTGACCATGGTTGCTGCGGAATCGGTTTTGCGCGAGGACTGCCGCGGCGTCGGCGCGCTTGTGCGCTGGCACGCCACAGCCAGCCATGGCTTGCGGCCCCTGATTCGCTAAAATATTTCTTTTTCAGTCATAGCTCGCGTTTCCTGATTTGCTTAAAAGGTTCTGATTTTAAGCGAATTATCGTTGCTGAGGTGAAAATGGATTTGTAGCCTGCTATCTTAGTGAATGACACGGAAATAGACAAAGAAATGAGAGAATCACTGTATTTACGCAGAAATATTTCTTTAATTCCTAAATTAACACCTAAAATGTAAGTTGAATCACATTGCAGTATCTGTACGGCTCTGAATTACTAAACTAGACGAGCATGACGAACTTGGCGGTCCATCTTCACGGTGGGCAGCTGCAGCTTTGTTCTCAGAGGAAGCCGTCTCTGCCACGGCGGCGCCACTGCGAAGACCCGTCGTGGCGGTGGTCTGCGGTTCACCATGCTTTCGCTGGCTTTGCTCGTGGTGAGCGAGGCAGCGGCGGCGAGCGGCGACACGACTTGCGGCAATGAAGCGCGCAGCTCGAAGGACGACAAGCACCACCGACTCGAATATGTCGCTTGCTCGTCCGCTTTCCAGCATATACCGGAACATACTCTTCCCAATTCGACTTCCTTTTCCTTGTCTCCGATCCACGACCAGCTCGCTCGTCAACGAACAGCAGCGTTCGCCAGCGATCAGGCGCGAACCGCATACTCGTGTGCGGTGCTTCGATGAGCTCTGCTTTTCGCTTGGGCGACATTTTGCTGCAGTTCGTCTCGCGGCTGACAAAGCGACTCGGCGAAGCTCGCTGGTGCGCTTCGAGTTTGCGTGAGCGAGTCGTGCTTGGTACCATTCAATTCGTTTCGTTGCTTGCCTGCTCGCGATGTTGCCTTTTGAGGTGGACCACGTCGAGATCTGCGAAACGGCGCGCCGACTTATTGGGAGAGGGGCGCAATTTTTTGGCTTCATCGCGACGTAGACCGGGCACATGCACCATGCTCCCGTTCTTGTTGCCGCCAGTGTTTGCCGCTGCTGCTGTTGTTGGCTCGCAACATGGCATACAGCAGCATGCCGACATTGCTCGCCAGCTCTCTCGACTGCCTGGTCCATCTGGACGTGCATGCGGTGTCTCAAGCCTGCTGCTGGCGCGCGAGTAACGAGAGCGTTCTCGCCAACCGCGTTTTGCTCCTCTACCATCGCTTTCTCTCTCTCTCTCGCTAGCTCTTCACATACACGCGTGACTCGCTTTCTTGCTCGCTGCGGTAGATACTCGCGCTTCTCTCCTTCGAGCAGCTTCCCCACTTCTCACAACTCAACTTGCCTGCTCACTCGCAAGTCGCTCTCCAGCACCATCCAAGCGCACGACCGCCGCCACCCCACGTCTACCCACCCACCCGTCGCTCGAGCACCATGGGCTGCGCGCAATCCACCGTGAAGGACCAGGTCCAGGACACCGCTGCTCCGGCCGCCGACGTCGCCGCCGTTGTGGAAGAGACGACGGAGGCAGTGCCAGCGACCGAGACGCCGGTGGTGGGCGACGAAGCGGTCGAAGCCGCTGCTGGTGACGAGACTGCGGCGGCTCCCGCAGCGGAGGCAGAAACCGCCGCGGAGTCTGCTGCTTTGGCTACCGCGGTGGAGGAGGCTGTCGTCGTCGCGGACGCTGAGCCCGCAGAGGAGGCGGTTGCTGAGGCGAAGGAGAGCGCTACCGAGGAGCCGACTGTCGCGGCTGCTACGGAGGAGGAGGAGAAGAAGGCTGCGCCTGAGCCGGAGGCTGTTGCGGACGCCGAGGAGGCTGCTGAGGTGTCGACGCCTGCCGAGCCCGAGACGGAGGCCGCTCCGGCTGTCGACGAGACCAAGGAGAGCGGCCTCGTGTTCGCGAGCGCCGGCGTGTCCATCGGGGACAAGGGAGTCGCGTACTACAACTTTACTGGCAGCAACGCGGAGGACCCGGCTCAGGACGTCAAGATCTCCAAGCGCTTCAACGACTTCAAGGCTCTGCACGCGGAGATCGCCTCGATCATGGCGAACGAGGCGAACGTGGCGCCCGAGCACCAGGACAAGTTCAAGACGTACCCTGCGCTGCCGTCGCTGCCCAAAACGTCGCTCTTCCGCAGCCGCAGCAACGCCAAGCAGACGGAGGAGCGCGAGGCGCAGTTCCTCAAGATCCTGAACGCGATCGCGCGCCACCCGATCGCCGCCGACAGCGCCAAGTTCAAGGCCTTCCTCGCGTAAGTTGGCTCGGCCCGCGTGTCGACAGTGGAGCCGTTGATGTGGAGCTTCGGGGATGGCGATGTGCCGAGTTCCACCAGGCACCGCGACCGACTTTCGGTGGCGAACTCGTAACTTATCATTCTCTTGTGCATTGGTGATCTCCTCCTTCCTCCTCTCGCGTGGCTGTTTGATCGTCGTGACAACGGAACATGTTGGCGCCCTTGTACTGCAAACTGTCGTAGTAGGTGCCGCACTGCGTTGGAGTGATGCAGTCGCTTGATCCGGTTGTATGCTGTGTGTGGTGTGCCATTCGAGTTGAATCGGATCTAGTGGGCATTTCGCCGCTCGACCTGGTGACAAGTGCGTGGCAGAGGAGGAAACAACAAAATGCGTCGAGATCATCGATGGCTGCGAGTCGACAGCCGGACGACGCATGCTGCTGCTGGGCAGCAGCAGCCGCCATATGCGCCACCCGGAAGCGAAACAGCCGTCGCCGCTGCACAACCAGCGCTTGCACTCTCTCCCCACGAGAGAGAACACTGCCAGGAGCTCCTCCAGGTGCAGGCGGCTCTCGAGCGAGTGTGGGCACTGCCTGCCTTCTCGGCTCATTTCAACTCTGTCGCCCACACGCTCAAGCCCCACGAGCTCCGCGCCGTCCACCGCCCCCGCACCTCGCGCTCTTTCTCACACACTGAGAAAGACCGCCCGAAGGCGTCACCATATCCGCCCCCATATCGCCACGAGACTCCAGCATGGGCTGCAACCAATCCAAAGCCGTGGAGCTCACGATCGACCAAGCGAATGCCGCACCGACGGCCGCTCCTAGAACCAGCAACACGCACTCAGCAGCGGCTACGAGCGGCGGCGCAGCCACAGATGACGGCCGCTTCGACTACGAGCGACCGGATGGACAGTTCTCCTCTGCCGATGGCGAGGTGCAGGTGCACCCGCAGCCGCCGCTCAGCGACTCGTTCAACTACGACGAGGAGCCACCGTCGTTTGTGCTCTCCGGCAACACCGACGTCACGCTGAGCTCCGACGGCGAGGCGGTGCACGGCATGGTCTCGTCCTTCACGTTCTCGTTCATTCAGGTCACCGAGAGCAACGACTCGATCCTCACACCGTCGGACTTCGGCGCTGACGACGTGCTATCCGAAGCCACGGACGACGATGCCATGAGCTTTCAGAGCGATCGAGGATCAACTGTCGCAGTCGACGAGACGCAGTCGGCGGAAGGCTTACTGGCGATCCCAGAGGATGCCTCCGACCGTACATCTATCAGCCAAGTCGGGCCTGACACCAGCAGTGCCGACGAAGAGATTAGCACCCACATCCTCTCAGTTGTTGAGGACATTCTCACAGAGATCATCGCAGAGGGCTGGACTTCTCAAGACGAAGTGCACATAGCGACTCTTGTTGCTGACGTCGCGGAGGTCGAGATCGTGGAGACCGCCGCCGAGAGCGAGTCCGAGTCCGAGGTCATCGAAGTCGCCGAGGTCGAGGCCGCTGACGTCGCGGAGGTCGAGTCTGAGGTCAT
>JAASGM010000729.1:0-13985 GCA_023334215.1 Globisporangium cystogenes | reverse complement strand
GTCGTGAGCTGGTCGGACGACGGGAACGAGACGCCCGAGAGCGCCGAGAGCAGCGACGACTTGCCGCTCGACGTGTCCCCCATCACGGCGATCTGCGGCAGCTCCACGTACTGGTCGAGGCCGATCTCGCGCAGCCGGTCCGCCAACTCTCGCTCTTCCTGTGCTTTCACTCGCACTCGCGAAAGAAGATCGCTCGGAGCTGCTGCTTGCGTTGTAGGCTTGCATTTCGTCATCAAGTCGTCTGCTGCCTGTGCGGAGGTGCAACACTGCGAGCCTGCATGTGGAGCTATCATGATTGACATGCTTGTTGGAACCTGAGTTGATGTGAGGATCAATGACAGTCACACAACAGTCTCAAGTCGTGTCCTGATTATTTGATTTGCCCTTCGGAAGAATCTAAGCAGGGAGCAAATAATCAGGACAGACAACCAATTACCAATCACGACGAGACTGACCAACAACAATCACGAGAGATTGATCAACAACAGGATGTCGGACCGAGATCGCTCACATTTGGTCATGTTCCTGCTTGCTTCTGCTGCTGGCTTGCGACGCGATGAAAGCACATTCATAAGAACACAAGTCTGGAAGCAATGCGGAAGACCGAATCACCTCCGCCCGACACATGCACCACGCCAGACGCACAGTGCTCCGTCGCGCCGCTCGACACGCCGACCGCGCACTCGCCACTGCCTCCGCCGCTCAAGACACTTACCGACCCGCCTGGCTGCACGCCGCTGCGCTAGACACGGAGATTGCGCTTCCATCGGATGAACTTGCAGACGCGCTGGATGCGGTAACTATCTTCATTTCCAGATTGTCCACAATTATTGCATCTAAGACGTAAGATCAAATCGGTCGTTTTTCTGCGACCACAAATGTCCAATTATCCAGGATAATTGTATACTTGGAAATGTGTGGTTGCCAATGCGTGTCAGAATAAATCTCGACACCTCCGCAATCCCCACGACGACGATGGTGCGCGCGTTCGCTCTCCGCTCCGCTTCCTCGCTGCTGCGCCTGGCGCCTGCGCCGCGCCGCGCCATGAGCACGTACAAGCCGGACATCGAGGCGGTGAAGAAGCTGCGCGCGGCCTCAGAGGCGCCGCTTAAGGACGTGAAGAACGCGCTCGTGGCGACCGAGGGCGACTTCCCAGCCGCCTTCGAGTGGTTGCGCAAGAAGGGCATCGCGCGCGCGAGCGCCAAGGCTGGCCGCACCACCGCCGAGGGTCTCGTCGGCGTGCACGTGAGCGGTCGCGCCGGCGCCATGGTCGAGATCAACAGCGAGACGGACTTTGTCGCGATGAACGACAAGTTCCAGGACCTCGTGAAGGAGGTCTCGCAGGCGCTCGCGCTGTCGGCGGACGTCGCGAACGCGGAGCTCGAGGGCGAGGCGCTCGGCGCCTTCGTCGTGCCGGGCGACAGCTCGGCGCTCACGGTCGCCGAGAAGGTGCCGGAGCTCGTGGGCAAGGTGGGCGAGAACGTGGTCGCGCGCCGCGCGGTCAAGTTCGAGGTCGCGGAGGGCACGATCTGCAGCTACCTGCACAACGTGGCGGCGCCTGGTCTGGGCCGCGCCGGCGCGCTCGTGGCGCTGCAGTTCCCGTCGGCGGGCGTCTCGGAGGCACAGGCGAAGGAGATCCAGAGCCTCGGCCACCGCCTCGCGATGCACATCGTGGCGGCCAAGCCCAAGTTCCTCTCGCGCGCGACGGTGCCGGCCGAGATGATCGAGAAGGAGCGCGCGTTCCTGGCCGAGCAGGTGAAGGAGTCGGGCAAGCCCGCGCACATTGTGGAGAAGATGACGGAGGGCCGCCTGAGCAAGTTCTTCGCCGAGTTCACGCTGCTGGAGCAGGACCACTTCATCGAGGAGGGCAACCCGAAGGTCGGCGCGTTCGTGGAGAGCGCGGCGAAGAAGATCGGCGTGGACGTCACGGTCGCGGCGTACCAGCGCTTCGAGGTGGGCGAGGGCAAGGACGAGGCTTCGGCGTAGACATCATAGAGTCACCCACGTGTGTGTGGAGGTAGAGCAGCGAATGAACACCCCATCCATCGCTCTCCGACACGACCTACTACACTGTACTGTCGCTGCTTGCTACGATGCACGAGAGAGCTGTCCGGATGATCAGTGATGCGATGCAGGGGTGGTTGGCTGGTGTCAGGTGCGTTGCATTGTGGTTGGGGACCCATCGATCCACCTCCTCCTGCCGCGTACGTGGTCGCGTCGGCCGCTCGTCGTCTATTAGTACATGAACACGGGGTTGTCGACGGTGATGACGCGCTTCTCGTCCGCGAGCGCGTCGCGGATGGGCTTGGGCACGCCGAAGAGCCCGAGGTGGCTCACGCCGTCGTAGAACTTGAGCGGCTTGGGGATGCGCGCCGCGACGAGCGCGTCCGTCTCGTCGACCGCGCGCTCGCGCACGGCGCGCACGTGCTTCTCGCCGTCCTCGTGGTTGGTCGCCATCGTGTACGCCCACACGCACCCGAACGACGGGATGTCGATCGTGTACGGCAGCACCGTGCTGAACGCCGTCTTGAGCGTGCTGTAGATGGCCGAGAAGCACTCGTCCCAGTTGTAGAGCGCGCCGGGGCCCGACTGCGTGACGAAGAAGCCGTTCTTGTTGAGCTTGGTGACCGCGAACTTGTAGAACTCCTCCGTGTAGAGCACGTAGCCCGGGCCGGCCTCGATCGGGTCGGCGATGTCCATGATGATGACGTCGAACGTGCCGTCGTACTGCTTGAGGAACGCGTGCGCGTCCGTGTAGTGCACCTCGAGGCGCGGGTCCTCGAAGGCGCCGTCGGCCCACTCGGGCATCTCCTTGCGGCACAGGTTGCACACCATCTCGTCGATGTCGACCATCACGACCTTCTCGACCGACGCGTGCTTGAGCACCTCGCGCGCCGTCGCGAACTCGCCGCCGCCGCCGATGTACACGGTCTTGGGGTTCGGGTGCGCGATGAGCGCCGGGTGCACGAGCGACTCGTGGTACACAGCCTCGTCGGACTTGGCCGACTGCGTCTTGCCGTCGAGCACGAGCGTCTTGCCGAACGAGTGCGTCTCGATGATCTGCATCGTCTGGAACGCCGACTGCGCCTCGAACGTCACCTTCTTGAGCGTCGTCGAGAGGTAGAGGTCCTCCGTGAGCGCCTCCTTGTACCAGAACGAGCGCTCCATGGGCGCGATCGCGGGCGCGGCGGTGGCGGCGGCGGCGGACGGGGCGGTGGCCATCTTTGCTGGAGCGGTGGGGTGGGGCTTGCGGCGGGAGAAGCAGAAGTGCTGCCGAATGGAGTGGTGGCCATCGTGCCCGTCGGCCAGGATACGGACCAGCGCGAGCCAGCAGATTTTGACAACGAAAACAGATTGGCAGCGTGCCTATTGCTTGTTAAAGTTGGGTGTATTTGGAGACCGCCAAACAGCTTGTGAAACAGGAGGTCGAAGATTCACCGAATACCGTAAATCATCAAATACCCAAACTACGGTATTTTAGGGCAAGGCGACCCAATCTGCGACGTGAGACGAAGGCGAGCACTCCGAGTCGAAGCTCCGCAACATGTGCCGGTACCAGCTGCCGCCATCCGTGCCTGCGACGTCCGCTTGCTGCTCGAGGACGCGGCGCTGCGCCGCTTGCGCAACCGCGACCTTGGAGAACTCGGTCCGCCGCAACAGCATGTACGCGACCTTGAGCAGCTGCAGCGCCTCCTTCTGCTCGCACACGTTCGTTCGTCACTCGACCTCCCGCGTTTGTCACCACCACAAGACACGCGCGCACCTCCAGCGCCGACCCGGCAGTGAACAGGTCCAGCCCGAGCAGCAGGCTCGTGCCAAAGTCGCACTCGTCGTTCGCGATCGTCGCGCGCGTGAGCAGCCCGCTCAGCGTCTTGCGAGCGCTCGCGTCGCCGGCCACGACGCGCGCGAACAGCGCCGCGAGCTGCTCGCCGACCACCGGCAGCTCGCGGTACCCGGTGTCCTTCTTCGCGTCGCAGGGCACGACGATGCCCAGACCATGCAGCGACGCCGCCGTCGCCTTGCTGCTGCGCTTGCGGCTCAGCGCTGCTGGCGTCACGCCCCCCAGTGCCTTCCACTGCACGTACGCCGCGATCTGCGCCTCGAGATCCTTCAGCTGCGCGCTCTTGTTGCTGCGTCGATGGTCCTTGGCACGCGCCTCGAGCACGTGGAAGAGACTCGATCCGACGACGCTGAACGCACACGCGGCGCTGTCGGCAGCGGACACGACATACTCTGGCGCTTGGTCCGGAGAGTCCCTGCCGCAGTTGAGAGCAGCGGCCGTCAGTCGTTGCTGATCCTTCGCGGTGGCCACCGACGCAGCTTAAGAGAGCTGCTCATCGCACCGGAAGTATCCCCAGTGCGCGCGAGCGTCAGCGCCGCCGTCTGCGTCCTTCAGCACCGTCGCCACCTCTGGCGGGTCGACCAAGAACCGGCCGTGCAAGAACAGCGGCTTGTCGATACGCACGGCCTTCTCGCCGCGGGTGGCGCGCGCCAGCAGCTCGAAGGGGCCGCAGAGCTCCAGTCCGAGTGCGTCCGCGAACGCGTCTGCACACACGCTCCCGCTCGTCAGCGCAGGCGCTAGCGGCTACTGCGACCAGTTGTTTTCCTGTTCCCTTCCCACGTACCGAGTGGCTTCTCGCGCGAGACCGAGTGCGCGAGCTCGAAGACGTCGAAGAAGTCGGCGCCGACGCGCACGAAGCACTGCGCGCGCAGGAACGCGGTCCACTGCGCGCGCCGCTCGTCCGAGAAGAGCGACTGGACCCACGCGGGCGCCGCCTGCGTCTTCGCCTTTTTCCTCTTCGGCGCGTCCTGCGGCTCCGGCTCCGCGGTCTCGTGAGTGTCCGCAGCAGCAGCAGCAACTGGAGCTCCGCGCTTGCTCGAGCGCGTCGACCTGCGCATGACGCGCCAAATTTGATTTTTGGCGCCAAAGAACGCATACAAACTTCAAGTCACCTTTTGTATTTCTCGTAAATTGCGAGTGAAAATCACCGGAATAAATGTCGAGTAACGACAACGACAACGACGACGATGGGCAGGCGACGAGGAGGTCACGGCGCCAGTGCGACCGACGACGCGCCGCCGCTGACGGACCAGAGCGCGCTCGAGTTCCTTGTCAAGAGCGTCCGCGACAACGAGCAATGGCGGCCCTCAAAGGCGCTCGCGCGCTGCCTCGGCGTGCCACACGCGCGGCTGATGCTCGCGGCGCGCAAGGACGACCCGACGAACCTCACGTGGGCGACTGTACTCGCGCTCTGCTGCTGTGCGACGCGGTTGGCTGAACACCACGAAGCCTGGTACGAAGTGAGCGCGGCCGCGTGCGCGTGGCTCTTTCGGCAGCCGGCGTTCGCTGATCGCCGCGAGGACCTCGTGCGCTCCGCGTGTGCACTGCTCGGCGTACGCGACGCCGCGACGACGCTTCTCTCGTCGCTCTTCGCGGAGCCGAACGCGGACGCCGAGGCGCTCGCACTCGCGGGCTGGCAGCCGTGCTACCTGCAGGAGCCGCCGTACTCGGTGTACTACTGGAACGCAGCGACGAACCAGAGCACGTGGCGCCACCCGCTCGAGGCCGCCCAGCAGCGCGCGGAGCAGCTCGCGCGTCGGCGAGAGCGCGAAGAGTTGCTGCGCTGTGTGCTGCCGCAGCGGCTACGCATCAACCGCGACGTGTGGCAACCGCGAGCGTCGAAGCGAACGTGCAGGGTGTGTGAGCGAGCGCCGGCGGAAGTGCAGTGCCTCGCGTGCAGCGATCAGGCGTTTTTCTGCGGCGCGTGCTGCGACCGCGCGCACTGTGATCGGAGCACGCTGCTGCACTGCGACGAGAGCTTCCGGTTCGTCGAGTGCGTGGGTGTCCACGGCTTCCGCGCAGAGACGAAAGCGGCTGTGTTAGGGTCGCAACTGCCGACGCAGACTGGTGGCGGCGAGACCAGAGCTTGATGCGAACGAACTGATCACGCAGATCGTTCAGCCACCGAGACTTCGGGGCTTCTGTCATGGTGGACAAGTCGAGATCGTAATGATTTCGTGTCGAGATCGTAACGATATCGAGTAAAAAGTCAATTATTTACGAAGTCTGTTTTAGTTTTTACATTTTTAATCGACTTTTTATGGGTTTCAGTAATTAGAATATTCACAATAGCTTTGTATACTTAAAATCGACTACAGCTGCCTGTGTTATGTTTTAATAGTCAGTGCGAGAATCGCCACACACGCGAATGCCATGGAGCTGCTCGCAGGCGACGCTCCTGTGTCGGCGCTGGCGCCGGCGGCGGCCCCGCCGCTGCCTCCCGGTCACCACGCGCTGCGCAGATCCTCGCTCTCGATCGCGCTCTTCCTGCTGCTGGCGGTCGGTGCGCTGCCGGCGCTCGGGCTCCTTGCGATCGAGAGTTCGCAGGGGTACCTGCTGCTCTTCGCCCTCGAGCTGCTGCTGGCGGCAGCGGCGCTCGAGTGGACCTGGCTCGCGTTCCGTGTGCGCCGGAAGCTGCTCTTCGTGATGAGCGCGACCGCCGACGCGTCTCCGCTTTCTTCCACGCAGCCAGAGGGCGACGCGTGTCTCGAGCCGTCGCGCGACGCCCGCGACGCCGAACAGCAGGAGAGCAGGGACCGCGACGCGCGAATACCGACCGCCGCGCTGCTGCTGCGCCGCCGACAGCGGGCGATGCGGCCCGACCGTTGCGCCGTGTCCGACGCGGCGACGCGCTGCTGCTGCGGCCGCTGGTACTTCGTCGCGTTCGGCGTCGCGGCCGTTGGCGCGGCCGTGTTGCTCGCGGTCGTGGTCTGGATGGAGCGCGCAGTGTTCCGGAGCGACAAGCGCGACATCGGCTGGCAGATGCTCGTGGCGGTGACCGTGGTCGGGCTGTTCCTGGCGCTATTTCTCGGCTGCCTCGCGCCGTCCAAGCTCGACACGTTCGTCATCGCGGTGTACATGGCCTGCTACATCACGTCGAGCATGAACACGTTCCTGATGTTCTACGCGCGCGCGATCGGCAAGCTGGAGCTGCTCGACCCGCTCTACATCCTGCTCGTCGGCACGTGCGCGATCGTCGTGGCGCGGATCATCACGAGCAAGTTCGTGATGGAGAGTCTGCTGCTGCTGCTCTTCGACCTGCTCGGGCTCGTGCTGCTCGCCGCGCCGATGCTCGCCGCGGGGGACTTCGTCGACCACCCTGGCGCCGAGAAGAACCGGGACAAGCTGGCGCTCTTCCTCGTCGTCGTGATCGCGTCGGAGACTGGCCACTGGCTCACGAAGCGGCTCGGCTCGCGCTGGCCGCAGCGCTCGTCGCGGCTGCTGGTGCTCCCGTTGTGCCGCCGGTACTGCGACGAGGCTCCAGACCAGTCCGCGCTCAAGGTCGAAGCGACGTCCCGGTCAGAGCTCGAGGCGTTCGCCGGCGCCGTGGCGCTCGGCGCGTTGATGCTACCGCTGTCGCTCGTGTGGGTGCGCAACGACGCGCTCGGCGTGGCCGAGGCGCTCGTGCTCGTGCTGGCGGTCGTGCTTGGACAGTGGTCGCGCTTCTTCCTCACGAGCATGAAGCAGATGGCGGAGGTCTCGACCACGGGCTTCTACCTCCCGCCGGACTCGCGCGTCGGCGGCGTGCTCGACCGCCTCGCCGTCTTCCTCGTCGCGGTGATCGTGTACCACCCGTACGTCAAGCACATCTACTTCAAATGAGCGGCGGTGTTGTCCAAATGCAGCGCTCCAGCGACTGCGACGACAACTGCAACACCCATGCGGCTGCAGGTGAGTGCGCGAGTCCGTTCGCATGGACTCGCCGACCCGCCACGCGATCGTCGACAACCAGAGCGGCACATGGCAGGCGCACATTTCGGAACTCGTCGCGCCGCCAGTTCGACTGCGTCTTCGGTGACGACCGACCGACCGACCGACCGCCCTCGAGAGCTCGAGACGCGATTGCGAGAACGTGGTGACCCCCAGAAGGCGAATTCGCTTCGTGTGCCGCACGCAAGAACGACCCGACGATCCTCGCGTGAGCGAATGCGCTCGACGCTCGACGCTCGACGCTCTGCTGCTGCTGCTGCTGCTCCGCGTCGTGATGAAGCGGATCCGGAAGCCGACGCGCTCGTGCCGGGCGGCAGCCCTCGTGCTGAAGGCAACATGCGATCCGGTGTCAACTGAGCTGTTATGTCAATTGATGACCAACGATCTTTTTCTGTGTCTCTCGAACAATGCTTGATCGCCCTATGCAGTGTGATGGATGACTCTCTGACGAGTGCTTTTGAGATCGTTATGTGTCAATTTTACCTGATTTGATTACGTACCTTACAGTAACTATTATTGAACCATCACGACATTTCGAGCAAGTTTGGAAGGATTTTGGTGATTCGCTCGTGGCACGCTTTTCTGTAACCGAACTGGGGAGACAGGACAGACATTTACAGTTTTAGACTTTGTTTTCGCCAAATTTACACTTTTGACGCCATCTCCCACGCATTGCGTCATTCCAGCTCTTTCGAGCACCTGCTCGCACGTCCGCTCCCCTCATTTCATTCGCCACCTACCTACCTGCCTGCCTGCGCACCTGCGCCGGCCCCGCCCGCCCGCCAAACCCCATGTGCAAAACGCGGCTCGCAGGGATCCCGACCGCCGCCGCTGCTGCTGCTGCCGCCGCGTCGTCTGCGACGGCGCAGGTGGCGGGGCAGCAGCAGCAGCAAATTCGCAACTGCGCGCCGCCACTCCCATCACCATCTGGGGATTCCGCGACTCTTCCGCCGCCGCCGGCGCCTCCAGTATGGAAGTCACCTGCTGGCGCGCCGACGAACCCGCAGAGCCAGAACGACCAGCCGGCAGCAGCAGCGGACGCGCCAGACGACGACCCCGCCAGCACCACCAGCACCAGCAGCATGGGCCAGTGCTACCCAAAGTGTATGCCCGAGGTGGCCGGTGACGTCACGGCGCTGGCTCGCGCCGCGCGTTCCAGTCGCCCGCGCTACAGCCTCGCCGCCATGAAGCGCGCCGCGGGTGATGGCGGCGAGGACGGCGACCTGGAGGAGCTGGCGAAGATGGCGACGCTCGACCTCGAGGAGCTGGGCGGCGCCGTGTCGCTCAGCGCCGCGCAGCAGCCGCCCAAGAGCATCGTCGTGGACTACGAGGACGACACGCAGCTGCTGCAGCGCCGGCCGCGCCAGAACAGCGTCACGGACTGCGCGCGCGACGCCTGCGGGCCGCTCGGCTCGGCGTTCGCGCCGCAGGCGTCTGGCGAGATCCAGCCGCCCACGCCCGGGGGGCGCCGCCGTTCGCGCAAGGACAGCATCGGGAACGGCAGCGGCGGCGGTGGCAGCTCGGCAGCCGCGACGCCGCGCCGCGGCAAGACGACGACGCTGCTGCCAGCGCTGGACAAGCTGGCGCGCGACCCGGCGTCGCCGTCCACCGAGACGGACTCGAGCGAGGCCGACGAGCGCTGCTCGAGTGTGCCGAAGCTCTGCATGTGCGAGGTGGCGCTGCACAAGTCGCGCGCCTCCTGCTGGCTCGTGGCGGGCGAGCAGGTGTACGACGCCACGGGCATCCTGGACGCGCACCCGGGCGGCGCGCGCTCGCTGCTGCGCAAGGCCGGCGGCCCGGACTGCACGCAGGACATGAAGTTCCACACCAAGAACGCGCGCAAGATGCTCGAGAAGTGCTTCATCGGGAAGCTGCAGCCCTGCGGCGACGAGCCCGAGCGCGCGGACAGCAACTGCTGCGTCATGTAGCGCGGTAGACGACCACCCTTTTGTATCAGTAGATGTATGTGATCTTCTCTCTCCTCTCTCAAGCGTGGTAGAAGTGGGAGGTGGTGACGCGGCGGCGTCATCGGCAGCGCGCGCTCACGTGAACTGCTTCATGAACTCGGTGGCGACGATGCGGCCGCGCGCGTTGAGCGAGATCTTCATCTCGCTGATCTCCTTGTCGATGTCCTCCATGAACGTGATCACGAAGTCGATGAGCTTGTGCTTGTACATGGTCTCCAGGTGCGTGTGCACGATTAGGAAGCTCATGTCGTAGCCCTACGAGGCAGCTCGTGCGAGAGAGTGAGAAGGCATACAAATCACAAGTCTTCTCACGTCACACACGTCACGCACCTCGACCGGCACGCGCCGCATGATGATGAACTGCTCGGCGCGCTGCATGAGGAAGCGGTTGAACTTGTGGCACAAGATCGTCTCGATCTCGTCCGCCTGCTTGATGCAGATGCTCACGCGCGTCGAGTTCACGGACGGCTCGATCAGGCACTTCTCCGTCTCGTTGCGACAGATCAGCACCGGGTTCAGCAGCAGCTCCTTGCTCAGCCTGGCGCATGGGGGGCCGCGCAGGCGTCCGAGCGCGTTAATTCGCGTGCGCTTATAGCGAGCCAAGCGGCAGCGCGATACGCAACGAGCGCACGCACCCGATCTCCACCTCGGGCTTGTTGTGGCGCTCAACGACTTGCGACGGGAAGTTGCGCAGGCAAAGCGCCGAGTCGAGCGAGTGGCGGATCGCCGTCAGGTACGGCGCGAGCGTGTTGGCCTGTGGGTCGCAGAGGGCGGGTGGTGAGTGTGTGGGGTGCGGGGGCAGCGCACATACGCAGGGAGGCAGGCGCCAAGAGCGCCGAGAGCACGCACCATCTTCTTGGGGTCTTGGTGCTGGAATCGATTATTGCGAACGAGTTACGTATCCGGTTTACGCGTCTGACTCGAGGGTACGTACCCCTCGACTCCACTTGAAATGAGTATGATTGATCGGTGTCGCAGATCGTGAAGCGTACCCGCTTCAATCTGGACCTACCACGCATTCCAGAACGCGGTCTGGAGCGCGATGTGGGACGCAAATCAACCTCACTTCTCGCTTCAAGCAGCACTGCAGCACCGCCAAGCGAGATGCCACCGTCGCGCTACCATCTCGCGCTTACGAAGCGCACAGCAGGAGTGGCGCTCGTCGCCCTCGTCGCAGCGCTGCTGGGGATTCTATCGCCGTCGCCACGGGAACTGCACCCTCCGTCGACGCACGCGAGTCTCTTCCCAGCGGAGCTGCTCGATCGTTCACCTCTCGTTGACCGCGTCTTCGGAGCTGCGAACGACGAAGACATCGACCCGCGTTACCCGTTCGGGCGGTGGCGAACGCCAGCAACGAACGTGACATTCCACTCGGACACACCGGGCTTCTCGGCGTGGGCAACCGACACGTTCGGGACCAAGCGGTGGCACTACAGTTCGTTCAACACGCCCGACTTCTTCATCGGCATGGCGGTCGTCAAGGTGACCAGCGCGCGGTTGGCTCGGGGTCTGGGGTGACGCCTCTAACCCACTCGATCCGCCAGCTAGGCTACGCGAACGACGCGTTCCTGTACGTCGTGGACAAGACTGCACCAGGCGCGGACAAGTTCGAGTACTCTGGTACGTGTCCACACTTGCTGACAGTTTGCTAGCGGGGCTACGACTCACTTCTAAGATGGTGTTGGCACTCCAGTGCGCCTGCCTGGGAGCATCGGACTCACCTTCGCGAGTTCGTCCGTCGATCCGGTGGTGAGTGCTCGTCTGCTCCTCCACCCTGCGAAACGCGTCTGACGCTCTTGAGTTCGCACGGCGGCCGCCAGGGCTGCACCACATCGCACAAGCCGCTCACATTCGAGACGATCTCGTTTTGCTACGAGCAAGCGACGAAGGAGTGGAAGATCAGCGCACACGCTACTACGGTGCGACCGATTCCCATCGTGCTGATACTACGCTGTCTACCGCTCACTGCGCTCTGAAGGTCGCTGCTTCCACAGGCGAGGCGCGCCTGTTCTCTGCGGAGCTGTTCTTGAAGCGCGAAGAAGCGCTCGCGCTGCTGTTCCCGCTCGGGAACGACTCGCTGCGACCCGCGTATGTTCACAAGGCAGCCGGGAGTCCTGTGCGCGGCGCCTTCAGCTTCGGCAACGTGTCGGTGGAGCTCCCAGGAACTGACAGCGGCAACCAACTGCCGAAGGCGCTCGGAGCGATCGACTGGACGCGCAGCCTCGCTCTGCGCTGCACTCGCTGGAACTGGGCATCCTCGAGCTTTCGCGGCCGCGTTCGGACGACTCACACGAAGCGCGACAGCGAGGCCGAGCCGAGCGTTAGCGTCGAGTGCGCTTCCGTCGGCATCAACTTGAGCAAGGACGTGTACGACATCGACGGCGAGTCCCAGGAGAACGCGATCTGGATTGACGGCAAAGTGTACACGCTGCGAGGCGTGCAGTTCGCAGTCCCAGACGACCCCGTGCGCAGCGAGTGGCGGATCCGAACTCTCGACAGCGTGTAAGTGCTGCGTCGTCACTCGAGTGCGGTCGCTTGGAAGACTGACATTGCGACTTGTGGTCCTGTACGTTGACGGTGTTCAGGGCTGGAGCAGAGCGCGTGGACCTCACGTTCCGCCCGCAAGGCAGTCGCGAGGACCACACGAAGCTGTTCGTCATGGAGAGCGACTTCGTGCAGCCGTGCGGTGCGTTCAGCGGACACATCCTCTTTGTGGACGAGCACGCGCGCGACGTGCACGTGGAGGTCGCGGACGCGTTCGGCGTTGTGGAGCAGCACTTTGCCATCTGGTGAACGTGTTCGTCGGAAGAGCTGTGGTGGGTGTCGTGGACTCGTACGTGAAGTGGTGTGTGTATGGATCGACTTGTTACTCACCGAGTTCGTCGAGCTGGCAGCTCTCGTCGTCTACCCAGTGCCAGTTGCTATGCGTCAAGAAGCTACATGAACAGTGGGCCGAGCATCGCGAGCAGACTCGCAGCAACCACCACGCTGCTAACCGTGATGGCGTTTCTCGAACTCGTGGTCGGCGAAGGCGTCGGCGTCGGCGTAGGTGTTGTCGCGAGTTTGCCGACCGCGCAGGCGATGCGCGGCGTCGCAGTGCCGCAGACCGCGTGCAGGACGACGTTCCACTGCGCCGTGTTCTCGGACGTGAGCGGGTAATTGGTGTCGACCCACGAGCCACTCGCCTTCTTGGTCGTCTCGCCGAGAGTGAGCTTGCCGAACTTGCCGGAGAGATCGCCCTTCTCGCACACGAGCGGGTTCGCCGCGTAGCCGGTCGGCGTGCACGCGTACGCCGTGGTCTTCCCCACGCAGTCGGCTGCCGCCGCGTACTCGGAGTTCGGGCCACACGCCTTGAGCGGGTCGTAGTGATTCCCAGCCGCCGCGAGCGAGCACTCGGCAAAGGACCCGGAGGTCGCGGTCGTGCCGCTCCACTTGACGTGGATGTGCCAGCTGTACTGCGTCGGCTCGGTCGTGCAGAGCGGCTCCGCCTTGGTGACGTTCGCGAGACTCACGCCGCTGAAGTCCAGGTCCGCCGTCACCGTAGTGTTCGCGCCCGTCGAGGTGGCGTACTTGACCGCGATGGTACCGCTGATGCCTCCGGCTGTGGCCTTGTCGAACGTGTACGTGTACGTCTGCGCGGCGACGCTGTGAACTGCAGCGAAGGCAGAAAGGAGGGCGAGACTAAGCACACGCATACTGAGAGCAGAGAAGGTCGTTGTGGTGGGGGCTGTCGTCGTCGCGAGTGAGCTTGTTGGAGAGTGAGAAGCGATCTTCGCCGGGACGCGTCCGTTCCAAAACGAAGCCACAGAATGGCGCCATGCGAGGTCTCTGGAGGTCTACCGAGGCCTGGAGGACCGACAGCCACGGGCGCGACGAACTCCTTCACTGCAACCTGCGATCGCAACCGCCTCTGAACGGAGCTGCAGACCCCGGAAGAGCTGCAGCATGTCGGAGCGAACATTGCGCTGTGGCCGTCGGATCTGCTCTGATCCTCAGCAGTTTGTTCCTCTCGACGGCGAGGACGCCTGGAGTGACGAAGAGTAACGACAAGTGGACAACAGCAGCAGCAGCGACATAGTTGCAGGAAGGAGAACCAGGTCGAGACGCTGCTGCATGAAAGCGATGCAGTGCGTGGAGCAAGAGAACGAGGTCGGATTACGATACGCAGGAAGAGGCTGCGGTGTCGCTGGTGCTGGTGCTGCTGCTGGTGATGCCACTGCTGACGCTGGTACCTGCTCGTACCAACT
>JAASGM010000728.1:0-14001 GCA_023334215.1 Globisporangium cystogenes | reverse complement strand
GCGACCACCTCTCCGCCGCGCATCGACCGAAGCGCGCTCATGACAAACTCTTGCTCCTGCACCAGACAGCAGCGCGTCACGCCTGCCTCCTGTAACGCATCAACGCGCAAAAGCGGTCGCACCTGCTGCGTGATCGCGCGCACTATAGGTTAACTTTGAGGGGACCTTATCAGCTCCTTATTTAGGGTTTGGCAAGAATCCACTCCATGACCAGCATCGCGGCGCTCAACCGCGCGGCGGCGGACGCGCCTGCGCAGCTGGTGGCGCAGCAGCTGCTCCCGTGCTGCGGATCGCGGCATTGGGCGGAGCAGCTGCTGCGGCTGCTGCCGGTGGATGACGCGGCAGCGCTGCTGCGCGCCTCCGACGTCGCCGAGAAGACGATGACGCGCGCCGACTGGCTCGAGGCCTTCGCGGCGCACCCGCGCGTGCGTGCGTCCTCGGCGTGCTAGTGAGGGGCGGATGAGAGCAGTTGTAACGCAGCGAGCGAGCGGTGTCGACAAGCAGATCGGACGCGCGAAGACGCCGATCGGCGCGTGGGCGGCGCAGGAGCAGCAGGTGCGTTCACGTGCACGAGATGAGTATGTGCGCGTGGGGGCTCAAGAGGGACGCCGCAGGCCACCAAGCACGCAGAAGACGCGGTGCTCGACCGCCTCGAGGCGCTCAACAACCGCTACTTCGACAAGTTCGGGTGCGTGGGCTGACGAAGGACGCGTCACCGTCGCCCGCTCACGACGTCGCGTCCCGGCAGCTACATCTTCATCGTGTGCGCGACGGGCAAGTCGGCGGCCGAGATGCTCGCGATCCTCGAGTCGCGGATCGGCAACCACGCGGACGACGAGCTGCCGATCGCCGCGGCCGAGCAGAGCAAGATCACCAAGCTGCGCCTCGAGAAGCTGCTCGCCCAGTACGAAGCCTGCGGGCAACTGCACGAAGACTGACTACTGTTACAGCATGAGCTCTGCTCGCACCAACCAGAGGCTGACGATCTGGTGCTCCTCTCTCTCACTCTCGCTCTTCAGGTCACCCGAGGAGATCGCGCGCCTGTGAGCGTCGCCGTTCACCCAGCAGATCCACTGGAACGCAGACCATCCACTCGGTGAGAGCGAGCGTACACGACCCGCCCGCAGCGGCTCCTAGTACCGCAGCGAGCAGAAGCACGCGACGCCGGCCTTGATCCAGTCCTCCTGGTCGCAGAAGAGCACCTGCGCGTTCGTCTCGGAGACGAGCGAGTTGCGCCAGATGACCTTGTTGCGCGACGGGACCTCGATCCACATGACAAAGTTCGTCGAGTGGCCGGTCGTCGAGAGTGTGCCCGTGCGCGTGAGGATCTTGTAGACCGGGCAGCGGTAGATGCCGCTCGTCGGCGGCTCGCGGTTCGGCTGCGGGTACAGGTGGATCACAGGCATCTTGGCGAAGAGCTCGCGTGGCAGCGGGTCGTCGAGCGCCTGGGTCTCCTTGTTCCAGCGCGCGCCTTCGATGAAGAGCCCGTACGTGTAGCAGCCGTCGGTCGGCCGCTTCGCGAGCTCGTGGACGTCCTGCGCGAGCATGATGAACTGGAACGAGAGCGAGTCGATCGGGAGCTTGTACCGGCGCGCGTGGTTCTGGATCGTGCCGGTCATGAAGCCCTGCGGGAAGAAGAAGCCCGAGATCCAGAACACGGCCGGAATCCCGTGCTCGATCCACTTGGCGACGAAGTCGAGGCGCTCGAGCAGGTCCTTGACCCACGGCCCGAGCGGCTTGAGCGACGGGTACGCCTTGCCCTCCCAGATCGTCGGCACCTTCTGGTCGTAGAGCGAGTTGCCCATGGCCTCGAGCTCGGCCGACATGACGATGAGCCCCTTGAGCCCCTTCTGCACGAGCTTGAGCGTCGTCGCCATGACGACGAGCAGCCGGTTGAACCGCTCGACCTCCTGCGCCAGCACCGTGTTCATCGACTCGGCGTACGACACGGGGTACGCGGCCTGCACGTGCTCGAGGTCGAACGGGTCCGGCAGCCGCGCCTCGATCGACTTGGCCGCGTCCGCGATGATCTCTTCGCGGGACTTGCCGGCACCGGCGCTCACGCGCGGCTGGAGCGACAGGATGATGTCGAAGACCTCGTACGTCTCGGACTGCGCGCACGTGATGTCGGCGTTCTCGTGCATGCCGAAGACCTCGGGCTCCGGGTTGATCGGCAGCGAGTTGATGTACGCGACGTAGCTCTGGTACGGGTTGTCGCGGTCGCACGCGAGCGAGTAGTAGACGCCGCTGCGCGAGAAGCGGTAGCCGCCGTCGAGGATCGCGTCCTTGAAGAACGTCATGAGGATCACGTCGGACGTGCGCATGTCCTTGTCGTCCGTGATGCGGCCGCCGTAGTTGATCGTGGACGTCATGACCTGGAGCACGTCGAACGGGATGTGGTCGTACGTGTCGAGGAACATCTCGAGCTGCGCGACGCTGATGTCCAGGTCCGTCTCGTTGAACTGATACGGGATGTTCCACCCGAGCGCGCCGAAGCGCTTGCGCTCGCACACGACGGCGTGGTAGAAGCAGAGCCCGAAGAGCAGCTTGCGGAACACGTCGGGCTTCTTCGTCGCGCTCAGCGCCTCGTCGTTGAGCTTGTAGTACGTGTTCTTGAGGTTCGCGCGCAGCCCCTTGGGCGCCTCCTTGGTCATCTTGACGCCGTCCTGGAGCACGGACGCCGGGAACGCGGCGGTCGGCATGCTCGTGAGCCACAGCCGGAAGTCCTGGTGCAGCTTGCCCGGGTCGAGCTCCTCGCAGATGCGCTCAAGCTCGGTCATCCAGCTGAGCGCGAGGTGGCAGTTCTGCAGCAGCACCCACTCGCCCTTCCCGGTCGCGTTCTCGATCATGCGCGCCGCGATCTGCCCCTGGCCCTGCCCGAGCGCGATCGACTTGAGCTTGCTGTCCATGCCGGTGCTCGCCGCGAACGTGATCAGGTCCTTCGCCGGGTCCGAGCCTTGCGAGAGCACGAAGATGAGCGGCGTGACCGGCGACGCGTCTTCGAACGTGTTGCTCAGGTCGAACGGCGGCGGCTCGATGAACTCCTTGCCGAGCTTGGCGCACACGAGGTTCTGCATGCCCGGCAGCATCTTGTCCGGACGGAGCACGCGCAGGATGCAGAGCCGCTGGAACGTGTCGAGCGAGGCCTCGAGGGAGCCGGGGATCGGCTGATTCTGCGGCTCGGTCGAGTCGAAGATCGCGCGGAACTCGTCCACGTGTAATGCGAACTCGCTCGCGAGCACCGCGAACGCCGGGAACGTCGAGAGGCTGCAGACTTCGTTCCACGCGTACGCCTCGAGCCACTTGGCCGCCGGGTTTTCCGCTTGGACAGGAGCGCCGTCCGCCATGCCGGAGATGAGGAAGCGCCACTCGCCCGGGTCCACCTCGTCGTTGCCCTGCATGATCTTGATCGTGAGCAGGAACGAGAAGAGCAGCTTGTGCTTCTCGAAGAGCGAGCGGCAGACGTTCTTGTAGACCGAGTACGTGAAGTAGTCGTTGAGGTTCTGGAGCCGCTGCTCGAGCGCCGCCGCGAGCTTGGCGGACTGGATGCCGCGCACGAAGAGCCCCGTGAACCACGTGAGCGAGTACTGGTACATCGGGTCCACCAGCGAGAGATCGGCGATGCAGAAGAAGAGCAGTGCCGCGCGGTACGCGACCGGCCGGTACCCGTCGCTGTGCGCGTCGATCTCCTTCTCCGTCTCCTCGGCTTCCTTCATCTTGGCCATCACGACTGCCGACGTCTGCTTGGCGCTCGCGAGCGTCTCGATCAGGTTCGTGTCGTCCAGGATGTTCCCCTCCGAGTGGGACAGCAGGTACAGGATCTGGTTCTCGATCTCGTAGAGCTGCTTCTTGCCCTCGGCGTTCGAGAGCATGAGCTCCGTCTTCTTCGCCGCGAGGTCGGGCATCTCCTTGAGCACCACGACGCCGAGCAGCTGCTCCTCGAGCCCCTTCATCGTGATCGTGAAGTTAAGCAGACTCACCTTGACGCACACCTCTGGCGCGTAGTGCGGGTTCGCGAGCTTCGTCGTCATGTAGAACCGGAAGCTCTCATTGTACGGGATGAGGTTCTCGCCGAGCCGGATCATGTCCTGCCCGCCCTGCTTGAACTTCTGCTGCAGGAGCACGGGCTCGAGCGCGGCGTCGAGCTCCTCGCCCACGTTCTCCAGCAGCACCCACTTGCCGAACCGGATCCCGTTCTCGAGCGTGCGCAGGAAGTTCCGATCCGACTGCTTCACGACGTCCATGCCGTTGTCGCACAGCAGCTTGTCCTTCCCGAGGGTCTTGATGAACCGGTTCGCCTGGCCCTGCGGGTCGATCAGCAGCGACCAGCGCCGCGCGCGCGATATGACGATGCCGTTCTGCGTCGACACCGTGTCGGTCGGCAGCCCCGCGATCTGCCAGGCGCGCAGCTTCACCGGGTCCTGCAGCGTTCGGATGATGTCGCAGCCCTCCGAGTGCGGCACCTGGAACTGCACGAGCGCCTCGTGCCACGACGACACGAGCGCCTCGCGAAACTCGGCCGTGAACGCGCCGAGGTAGCTGATCGTGCCGGCCGAGACGAGCACGTCGCCCGTGAGGTTCGCGTAGTCCACCTCGAGCTGCGCGACAGTCTCCTTCCAGCGCACCTCCTCGCCGCCAAGGCCGCCGATGAGCTTCTCGGCGTTCTGGAGCTGCACCTGGCACTGGATCACCTTCGCCGCGAGCTCCTCCTTCTTCGCCACAGCGCCTTGGTACGAGCGCTCGAGCTCTGCGAGCCGCTCGCTCACCTGCTGCAGGTTGTCCTGCGCGGACTTGAGCACCGCGAGGGTCGCGTCGAGCTCTTGTTGCGCCTCCGCGAGCGCCTTCTTCTTCGGCTCGACCGCCTTCGCGACAAAGTGGTACGTATACATGGCGCGCGACCACATGCAGATCGCCGTGCACGCCTTGGACGACTTCTCGATCTGCTCGGGCGTGTAGTTCGGGTCCTCCATGTACGGCGCCACCTTGGTGACGATCGCGTCCGGGATGTTGTCCTTGTCGAACGTCAGCAGGCTCTCCATGAACTTGTTGGCGTTCGAGAGCACCACCTTCTGCGCCACCTCCCAGTAGTCGTTGAGCTTCTTGCCCGGGCGGTCCGGGTCCGGCTTGCTCACGGGCTTCTGGCCGAACAGGATGCACACGACCTCCATCGTGAGCTTCACGCCCGACGGCGGCGTCTTGAGCGCCTTCACCTCGTCGATGTCGGCCTTCTTGAGCTTGTTCAGGCACTCGAGCGCCGCGTCGAGCGCTGGCAGCGCCGCGTCCAGATCCCGTTGCGCAGACGTCGCGATCTCCTTCGTCGCGTCGGCCTTCACCGTCGCTGCTGCTTCCTCCTTCTCGACGGTGGCCTTCGTCACGTCCGCCTCTGCGCTGTCCTTGGCGATCTGGACCATCATCTGCTCCACTTCGATCTGCGTGACAGCGAGCACAGGCTGGAGCTCCACCAGCTCGGCCTGCATCGTCGCGACGAGCACCTTGGTGTCTTTGAGCTTGTCGACGCCGTTTTGCAGCCGCGACTTCATCGTGTTCACCTCCTCACGCTTCGACACGAGCACAGACTTGAACGTCGACAGCAGCTCGAGGTAGCTCGTCGGCGTCACGTAGAAGTACCGCCGCAGCGTGTCGTAGAACCGCTTCGACGTCGTCTCGACGCTCTGGTGGACGATCTTGAACGACTCGACAAGCGCCGGCAGACTGCTGCCGAGGTTCAGGTTCCCGCTGTTCAGGATCGCCGTCGCGACCGAGTTGAGCGCTTCGGCGGGCCACTCGCTGAACCAGTCGATCGTCGAGCAGTTCACCAGCGACGGGAACATCCGCAGGCGGTCGCGGAAGAGCGCGCCGATGGGACTCATACAGATCACGAGGTGGATGTTGCGGCGCACGCGCATGATGTACTGCTGGAAGATGTTGGTCTTCGTCGGCGGGATCTGCTTCTTCTGGCAGTCGATCCGGCACGACGTGATGATCTGGTCCATGTCTTCGGGGCCATACAGGTTCGGCACGTTCCCGGCGTTCAGCACGCCGTTGAGGTCTTCAAGCATCGTCTCGTTCACGACCTGCACGTCGGAGAAGAGGAACACGACGGGCGTGTCCTTCACGCCTGCGAGCAGTAGACACTTCTTCACGTCGTCGCGCCACTCGACCATCCCGTACCCCTTGACGATCTCGACCTGGAAGCACTTGTATCCTGCCATGTACGTCGCGAGCTTCGTCAGACTCTGCCGCCCACTGCCGCCGACGCCGAGCAAGAGCGCGTTGCCCATCGGCTGGCGGATGATGCGGGCGATCCGAGACACGTGCTCGACAGCGTCCATGAAGAGCACCAGCGCCATCGGCGTCTTGCTCTCTGCGTTGTAGTCGAGCAAGTAGTCTTCGATGATCCCGAGCACCTTGTCCACCTCGACGACCTCCTCGTAGATCTTCGGGTCGGCGCCTGGCACGAGGAAGTCGCCGTACAGCAGGTAGTCAGCCTTGACGATCTTGCTGTAGTCCGTGCCGAAGAACTCGGCGACCGACTTCTTCATGAGCTCGAGGAACCAGTCGTGGTCCTGCCGCGAGATCATGCGGTCCTCGAACACGCGCTTGCACTCGTGGACCCAGAGCCGAATCATCCCCTCGGGCTCCGTGATGCGCCGGTTGTCGCACATGAGCACGCCCTGGAAGATCTTCGCGAGGTCGCGCAGGTTGAACGTGTAGTGCGACTTCGCGGGCGTCGGCAAGAGCTCGGTGCAGATCGTGGCGTACGCCTTGATCGACGCGGTCACGAGGCTGTCGGTGAGGCGCGTGACGTCGCTCGTGAACGCACTGAGGAAGTTGCCGAGGATCGTGCTGAAGATCATCTTCTTGCTGTCGTCGCCCAGCTCCGCGTACCCGATCACGTTGAAGTGCCGCACGATGCGCGGCGTGATCGGGTTCCGGCCGCCCCCGGGCGGCCCCATCGACGCGACGATGAGGATGTCGATGATCGTCCGGAACACGAGCAGCTTGCGGTCGTACCACCCGCCTTGGTCGAACCACTGCCGGATGAGCTCGAGCGGAGGCTGCGCGAAGTACTTCTCGCGCTTGGGCATGTTGAGGTCGTCGACGTAGATGATGTACTTCTTGCCCGCCGGCGGCCCGTACACGCCCTTCCGCCGCTTCTCCATCTTGGCGTCCAGCATGTCCTGCGTCTGGTTCGCCGACGTCTGCGCCGAGAACGAGATCGGGATCGGGATGATCACGTCCGCCGGCAGCGACATGAGGTACCGAGAGATGTTGACCGTCTTGCCGGTGCCGGTGCCGCCGACCATGAGCACGTGCTTGCCGATCTTCATGAGCGAGTCGAGGAGGAAGACGTTGCGCACCGAGTCGACTGTCGGCACGACGATGTCCGCGAACGTCGTGTTCGGCGGGATCTTGTACGGAGCGATCGTGTCCATCCACGGCATCCACTTGTGGTCCTTCACCGAGTAGCAGTAGTCGTAGACGAGGCCGGCGTGCGGCATCACCGGGTGGCAGTTGTTCGCGAGCATCTCGCCGCGCAGGAAGCTGTCGAACTTGACGCGTCCGGCGTCGTTCGTCGTCGCGCCGACCGACCACACGAGCGAGAAGACAAAGAGCGGCTCGATGTCCGACTTGAGCTGCGGGCTCGGCTGCTGTGGCTCCCCGGATCCGTCGCTCTTCTCGCGGTACACGTCGAGGTAGCAGTCCAAGACGCTCATGAGGCTCTGCGCGAGGTTGTTGTCCATCGTCGGCACGAGCTCGCTCATGTACGACCGCATGAACGCCACCGACGCGTACAGGTACACGTCGAAGAGCCGGATGAAGATGTGGGCGAGCGGCGCGACGGACTTTGGCAGCGTGTCGAGCCACGAGTCCACGAGCGGCGCGAGGCCGAGCGTGCTGGGCTCCATGTACACCATCCCCGTCCGGCTGACCGTCGCCGGCGACGCGACTGAGAGGTCCTCGACCTCGAACATCATCGTCATCTGGTTCGACATCTGCAGCATCTCGCCGCTGTTCAGGCAGAGCTTCTTGTTGTCGTCGAGCACGGTGTTCATGTTCTCGATCCAGATCGCGTCGACGGGCCCGTCGAAGATCACCCACTTCCTGTCGGGCTTCGTGTCGCTCGCGGCGGCGCGGTACAGCGTTGAGAGGATCCCGTCCTGCCACTCGTGCGTGTTCGGGTCGAACTCGCCGTAGAGCTGACCCATCGTGATCGACTTGGGGTTGAGCTGATACTTGACCACGCGCTCGAACGCGAAGCCGACCTCGTTGCGCTGCTTGAGCTCCGTCAGCGCCTCGGCGAGCACGCTGATGTTGCACGACTTGCCGCCGCCTGTGGCCCCGACGACCATGAGCCCGTGGCGAACGACGATCGTCTCGTACAGTTGGATGCACTTGGTGAGGAAGTACGGCACCGGCTGCAGGTTCTGCTTGTGCGTCTTGAGCTTGATGACCGAGATGAGCGCGCCGAGGTCGAGGTTCGGCCGGCTCTTGCCCGGGAACAGGTCGCTGATGATGCCGTTGAAGAGCGGGATGTCGTGCGCCAGGAACTTGGGCAGGTTCACGTCCTGCAGCGCGCGCAGCAGCAGCACGTCTTCGTCCATGTCCGGGTCGTCGCGCTTGAGGTTCCCAGCAGCGGTGATCACCGTCTTCACCGCGCGCATGCCGTAGTCGTAGTGGAACTGCGACGAGAGCTGCTCCGAGCACAGCTTGAACGTCGTGACCATCTTCGCGCCGAGCGCGCGCGCGTCCGCGAAACCGTACGCGAAGAACATGATCTCGCCGATGAGCGCGTAGTCCGGGACCATCATGGCGACCGGCCGGAAGAGCGCGGCGAGCGAGTCCGGCAGCTCGCTGCGGCCAGCGTACCCCGGGTTCATCGTGATGAACACGCCGAACTGGTCGCTGAGGCGGATGTCGGAGCCTTCGAAGACGATCCGCGTGTCGCCTCGTCGGATGCCGAGCTGGAGCGTCACGACCTGCTGCCCCACGACCGAGAGCACTTCGATGTCGATCCGGTTGAACTCGTCGAAGCACGCCCAGGCGCCGCAGGACGCGAGCCCCTTGAAGAACTTGCCCATCGCGATGTAGTCGAGGCCGTCCGAGCAGTTGAACACGACGCACTGCTTCGCGAGCGCCTTGGCGAGGTCCTTGGTCGTCTCCGTCTTGCCCGTGCCGGCCGGTCCAGCAGGCGCACCGCCGAGGATCATCTGCAGGGCCCCCATCAGCGTCAAGTAGCACTTGTCCGTCAGCGGCGTGATCACGAGGCGGAACGAGTTGCCGAGGTACTCGTATCCGTACGGCCGCCGCGACGTCACCGCCTGCACCCACAGGTCCTTCGCCCAGTAGTACTTGAGCTGCGAGCTCCAGAGGAAGTCGCCCTTCGACTCGACGTTCTGCGCCACGAGCTTCCTTGTCACGTCCCGCGCGTGGACGTCGATGACCGTCAGCGCGCCGCACGTGATCCGAGCCATCTTGTCCAGATTCCCGCGCACGAGCGTGACCATGTCCGCGAGCTGCCCGAGCTGCCGCGCCATCATCTTGGCCACGCCGTCCTTGCCCTCGGTGTCCATGGCCTCCTCCATCTCGCGCGTCCAGTGCGTCTGGCTGCCGTTGAGCACGCACATGCCCGGCCACTTCTGGATCCACACGGTGCGGTCGATCGTCGTGTAGTCGGCGATCGCGCGCTCCATGGCGTCCCGGATCGAGAGCTTCATCATGTTCTCCACCTCCATCATCCAGTGTTCGACGTTCTTGTTCTTCGGGTCCACGGGCGTGACGAACGCCACGTTCTCGCCCTCGGCCGAGATCATGGCGCTGATGGTCAGGTCGTCCTCGAACGTGACCTGGACGATGCCCTCGAAGCACTTCTTCAGGTGCGGCTGCACGAGCTTCACGTCCTTCGACTCGGACAGGATCGAGAGCAGCTCGTCGTTCGAGAGGAAGTAGAAGCGCGCGAACGACGAGCGCTTGACCTCGAGGTAGTCGCTCAGGCCCTTCTGCACGAGCTCGAGGAAGTAGTTGGACTCGCGGAACTTGTCGAGCAGCTTGCTGCTCTTGCAGAAGTCCACGCACTTGGGCTTGGCCTTGGCGGACGCGAGCGTCTGGCGCCAGTTCTTGTCCACGGACGCGAACCGCTTGCCTTCGGCCGGGAGCTGCTTGTTGATGTCCGGTGACTCGAAGATCGGCTGCAGGTACAGCCAGTTGCGCTGCACCGCGAGCCACTCTTCGAGCACCTCGGAGATCATCTGCAGCGTCGCGTTCCAGTCCGTGATCTCGTCTTCGAACGGGCCCTTGAACGACGAGAACATCATCGCCTGCGTCATTGTCACGTGCTCGTCGAGCACGACCTGGACCTCGTCCACGCCCTTGATCACGTACGTTCCCGTCTCGCGGTACGCCACGATCTGCAGGTCGATCTTGTCCCACGCCGCCTTCATCACGCTCAGCGCCTGCTCGACCTGGTACTCCTTCCCGGCCGCCTCAGCGATCTTGACGATGTCGTCGATGCGGTCGAGTAGGTTGAGCTGGAAGATGTTGGTGAGCGTGAAGCTCTCGTCGATCTCGAGGTCGAAGCCGATGTTCTTGCTCAGCTCGGCCCAGTGGCGCTGCCGCATGCCCGGGTTCCGCAGCGCCGTGATGAGCGGCACGTACGGCTTGAAGACGAGGATCTGCTCCTTCACCGTCTCGGCGATCTTGGTGCACGCGTCGTTGCCGTTGTTGCTGAAGAACTTGAACGCCTTCTGGATCGCCGTGCTGTACGTCTCGACGAACTTCTCGACCTCCTCGGCGTTGATGTCGGTGAAGCTACCCTGGATCCAGCTCTTGCGGCTCTGGATCCAGTTGAACGACGTTGCCCAGAGCTGGTTGTACGGCTCGAAGCCCTTCTTCGCGAGCGCGAGCGTGTCGTACGACGTCACGTCCTTCCCGAAGAGCGTCTCGCGGCTGTTGAAGAGCATCGCGTCCTGCTGCGCCTGCTCGAGCTTCTTCTGCACCGCCAGCGCGTGGTGCGCGACGTCGTCGACGAACGCGAGGTTGTCGTAGCGCGCGAAGCTCTCGATCTCCTCGAGCAGCGTCGCGAGCATCTTCTCGAACCGCTCCTGCTCGGACTCCATCTGCTTGGCGAACTTGCCCTTGCGCTCGTCGAGCGCCCACTTGAAGCGCGAGCTCTGCGCCGTGATCTTCGTCGGCCAGCCTTGCGCGTTCCACGTCAGCCGCAGGTGCTCGTCACTGACGTAGTGGTGGAAGTCGTCGAGCAGCCCGTTGTCCTTCATCATCTGCGCGATCTCGTCCTGCAGCGGCTGCATGAGCGCCGGGATGCCGGCGATGTACTCCTGCAGCGCCGTGAGGCTCTCGATGTCCTTCGGCGTCGCCGCGAGGTTCGTGTGGATCTCCTCAAACTTGGCCATGATGCGCGTCGCGACCTGGAAGCAGTAGGCGACCTGGGCCTCGAGCAGCCCGGTGAAGCTGTCGCGGTGCTTCTTCGCGAGGATGTGCCGGAGGTTTGTCAGGTCGACCAGGAAGAGCCCCATGTTCACCGGCCGCGACGGAATCGTCTCGAGGATCTTGAGCTCTTGGTCACGGTGGTGGTTCAGCAAGCGCCGCAGTTCGTTCAGCTCGACAGGGGGCACGAGTGGCACCTCTTCCTTCTCGTCCGCTTCGTCACGCGGCGTCGAGGACGACGCAGCAAGTTGCGTGCGAATGATGGACCTCAGGTACTCCTCGACGTTCATGTTGAGCAGCGGGACGTAGCTGTCGAACTGTGTGTGATACGCCAGCAGCGGCGCCGTCGCGCGCGCGACCACATCGCTGACGCGCTGCCGGAGCGCAGCCACCATGTCAGTGATCGTGTCGAGGCACGCGATGCTGTCTTGGTTCGGCCAGAAGATGCGGTCCATCACCAGGCGCTCGACCAGCTCCAGCGACCGCAGACGCTGGAGTGCGATGTCGAACTGCGAGATGAGCGCGTCCTGGAAGTCGGCGGGGCTCGTGGCGTACTCGAAGCGGTAGCCGATCTCGACTGCGATCATCTCCAGCGGACACTGCGCCTGGCGGTCCTGCGCGTTCGCCAGGCACCACTCTCGGATCTCCAGCGCGCGCCGGTCGACTTGATCCTGGTTCAGCGTCTTCCTCTCGGAGGAGATCACGAGCTCGAGTCGGAACATCGGCTGGTGCGTCGGGAGGGACGAGTTGGACGCGTCATCGGCCTCGGCCATTGGATCTGATGCGTCGACCGTCTCGTGTGCGAGTGGCGTCACGCGCACATCGCTCGGGCTCTTGACCACGACGTCGAAGCCCGCCATAGCTTCGATCAGCGTCACGTAGCCCGTGAAGTTGTGCTGGATGAGGTACCGCAGCGTGTCTTCCACGGCGTAGTTCACGCGCTGCAGGAAGCTCCGTGTTGGCGTCTCTAGGTACTTGAGGCGGTTCGACTCGTTGATGTTGTACGCCGGGTGCTGCGCTTGGCCGAAGTGGAGCTGGATGCGCTTCGCGGCGAGGCGCGTCCAGCTGTCTCGCATCGTCCGCAGCGCCGCGTGGCTCATCTGCGCGTGGATGGAGCTGAACTCGCCCAGCGTGATGCTCTTCGGGGTCGCGCGGACGTCCCCGAAGCTGATCTCGGTCGGCTGCTGATCCAGCAGGAACCGTTGGTTCTCCACTCCCACGCAGCTCTTGCGCACGTCGAGCATCGCGCTCACAGCGAACGGCAGGTTGATGAACTTGGCGCTCGAGATGCTCAGGAACCGCTGGTTGTAGTCGCACTTGGCGATCGCGACGACGCCGCAGCGTGGTGGCGGCGAGCGCGCTGGTCGTCGTGGGAGCCTCAGATCCGGGAACTCGGTCTCCAGGTCGCGCTCGTTCGTCTCGAACACCAGCTTGTTCATCGCGTACATGTACGCGCTGTTCACCTCCTCGAGCAGCGACGACGTGCCCGCGTTCGACGGCACGGACGGCGACAGCGTCAAGCTGAGGATGTTGCTGATCGTGTTCGAGTCGAGCTGCGCGTCGAAGCTCAGCGGCATGCTCTCGACGTACAGCGCGGCGCGCAGCAGCGCCTCTGCCTGCTCTCGTCGGTCGATGGCTTGCAGCAGCCGCTCGGCGTACGCGTCTCGGTCGTCATGCTCGAAGCAGATCAAGCTGCGGTGGAGGACCGGCGAGCCGACGCGCTTGCCCGCAGACCACGACACGACGTACCGATCCAGGCGCTCCTCGAACGCGATCACCATGCACGCGGCCCAGTTCCCAGCGACGCCGGACTCTTCGTCGAGCGGCAGCGCGACGGCTTTGACTGGTCCGCGCTTGAGCCACTCGCGCGGTGCATCCGCTGCGTGCTGGTCGAGATCGAGGAAGCACCAGATCGGGAGGAAGCTCTCCGAGACGCACGTGCTCCCGCTCGTCAGCGCTCCGTCTGCGTCGACATACGTGGGTGCGATCCCGGCGAACCCCACGCGCTCTCGCGGCACGCGACTCGCCAGCCACGCAGCAGCGCTCGTCGTGCCGCTCCCGCTCGTTGTTTTCTTCGCAGGCGCCTTCGCGACCTGCGACTTCGCGGGACCGGCGACCGGGCGACTCACAGCGTTGGTGACAGCGTCGCCATCGTTCTGGTCGAACTTGCTGAGTTCGCTCAGGACGAAGTTGAGCGACGAGGCGCTGCTGGTCTGATGGGGAAGTGGAGTTCGTTGGGATCGAGAGGCCGCAGACGTTGTAGCAGCAGTTCCAAGTGCACGTACGTTCTTTGGCTGGCGCTTGCTCATCTATCAGCCGCAAGGAGGAGGAGGAGACGCGCGGAGCTGCTGCCGCTGCCGCTGCGCACGTGAGTCGATCGGCCGACCTTCGCGTCTCTTCGAGTACAAAGTGGAAGTTTGAGTCTGAAGAGCTCGACAGAGTTTGACAGCAGCGAGTGGACTTCGTAGTACGAACTCCAGACGATCGAGTATCGACTCCCGTGAACTTGACGGTGGCGAACGTTCGGCTGTCGCCACCGGAGGAGCTGATCGACTC
>JAASGM010000727.1:0-14050 GCA_023334215.1 Globisporangium cystogenes | reverse complement strand
GCTGCGCGACGAACCGCGGCAGGCGGACGTGGTCGCGATCGGTGCGCTCGAGTGTATGTCGCTCAACCAGGCGAAGTTCGTGGAGCTCCTGGGACCGCTGCAGGACATCTTGAGCCGAGAAGCCGAAGAGCGCAAGGTGGCTCTCAAACGTGCAGACTTGATTCCGATGGAAGACCTCGAGATCCTGCGCACACTTGGTTCGGGCACGTTCGGCCGAGTGAAGCTCGTTCGTCACAAGACTACAGGCACGGCGTACGCGATGAAGATCCTGAGCAAAGCCAACGTCGTCGCGTACAAGCAGCAAAAGAACGTGATGAACGAGAAGAACATCATGGCGCAGTGCAACCACCCGTTCATCCTCAAGCTCCACCAGACGTACAAAGACAAGAACAATCTGTACCTGCTGATCGAGTTCGTGCAAGGCGGGGAGCTCTTCACATACCTGCACTGCTCGCCGAGCTCACCCGGGCGACTTCCGAACGACCACGCGCGCTTCTTCGCCAGTCACGTGCTCATGGCGATCGAGTACCTGCACGACCGCAACATCGTGTACCGCGACTTGAAGCCCGAGAACCTGCTCATCGACCCACAAGGATACTTGAAAGTCGTGGACTTCGGCTTCGCAAAGGTCGTAGAGGATCGCACGTACACGCTGTGCGGGACCCCAGAGTACTTGGCACCGGAGCTCGTGCTGGGCAAGGGCCACAACAAGGGTGTGGACTACTGGGCTCTCGGCGTGCTCATCTACGAGTTGATCGTCGGCCACTCTCCGTTCTCGGGTTCGAACCAGTCGGATCAGATGCAGATCTGCCGCAACATCGTCAAGGAGAAGGTGCAGTACCCGGCATTCATGAGCGACGCGTGCAAGGACATCATCTCGAAGCTGCTCGAGCGTGATGTGACGAAGCGACTGGGACTCACGCACGGCGGTGCGTCGGCCACACGTTCGCACGCCTGGTTCAAAGGACTGGACTGGGACAAGGTGTACAAGAAGACGGAGCCTGCACCGTACAAGCCGCGCCTTGCGAATGCGCTCGACACATCCAAGTTCGACTTTGTCGCGGATGGTAGTGAGAGCGACCCTGCATACATGGACGACGGCAGCGACTGGGACAAAGATTTCTAGGCTCGAATGAAGACGCCTTGGAAGTGGGCAGGCATAACAATCCATTCACACTGTCCTCACCGCTATCAGCGCACAGCCGCACTAGAGAAAGAGTTGGGAGTACAACTTACGAGACAAATATCTTGGTCCGGTTGCGCCCCTTACGCTCGGATGGACTCAACCATTCGCCTCACTGCCTGGCGACGGACTCGATTCGGTGACTAACGAGGCAGGTATTGCTGAAGCATCGACATTTGATGTGTCGGCGAACGCTTGTTGTGTCACCTTGAACAAAGCACCAATCTATTTGAACACAACTTGTTCTGTTGTTCGCACAATAATGCAATACGAAAATAGACTGCCGCTCGACGAAACATGTCGAAAATACATTTTCGACCCGCCATGCGGGTGTATTTTCGGAAGTGCTACAATTCAGGATTCAATTAAAAATTTTAATTAGTTTTGTCCCGGTCTGCCACAGGTTCTCAGTCGAACGCAGCCAGTCCCGAAGAAATTTAAATCGCGCCCATCTCCCTAAAAAAGCAAAAAAGCAAAAAAGCAAAAAAGCAAAAAAGCAAAAAAGCAAAAAAGCACCCCCCTCCCCCCCCAAATTTGTGGCTGTCATTCGACGACCGGATTCCAGCCACGCGGTGCGCGCGTCGCGCCGAGTTCGTGCTAGCTGCTTCTCGTCGCTCGCCTGGCGGAACCTCAAGAAGCCAGTGACTCCGGTATGTGCGTGTGTCTGTGCGTGTGCAGCAGCAGTCGAGCTCTGACACGCTGTAGATGAAGCGAAACGAGCAGGTAAAGAGAAGCAACAAGGCGCTGGCGCCGGTCCACAAGGGAGAACTGAGCGCGGGAGGCGACAACGGGAGAGCGCTACGTGCAGACGACGAGGGTGAGAGTGTTCTGCGAGGGGACGACGTCGAGCGAGGGCTGCGAGCGGACGACGTCGAGCGAGTGCTGCGTGCCGGCAACAGCAGGCGAGGGCTTGACTTCGTTCACGAGGAGCAAGTGGAGCGTGTTGACGCCGAACGACGCCAGCCTTTCGGCCACTTCGAACGGCTGCTGCGGACTAGAGTCGAGATGGGAGTGCTGCCTGCCGGCGACAACGTGCAAGCGGAAGTGCTACTTGCCGTCAACGACGAGGAAACACAGGCGCTTGGTGGTAGCACGAAGGGACGAGCATCGGCGCCGAACGCCAAGAAGCGTTCGACTGCAGAGCGCAAGCGGGAGAATAAGCAGTCGCCAGTGAAGACGAATAGATGGACGAGAGGTGGCAGTGCACCGTACGACTCTAGCGACGCCTGGGAAAGCACGGGCGACGACAATGACGACAGCAACGCCGAGTCCGACGTGAACCAGGACCAGTCCAGGTTCTCACCACGAACGTCCGCGTGAAGGCACCGGAACTGCTACACAAAGACTGGCAGGCGCGGTACACCTATCTCGATGGATACGCCGAGGCGTCCCGTCAAATCATTCGTGTTCAAGAAGTGATGAGCTGCGAGCAGCGGAACAAGCGGCTGACGAACACCAAGGCGGCGCAGAGAGGCGAGCACGTGCAGCTGGTGCCTGTCGTGTGGCAGTCGTACCATCGTACGTACATATGTACGCACGGCTGGCGCGCGAAGGATCGAAAGGGACTCAGGCGTCCAAGGCACCATCTTCGCAGCACGGACCGCCCGTTCCGGTTTGTCGTCCAGCTGGTAGAGCGAGAGGGTTGCTGGTGCCTCATGGTCAAGAACGGGTTGTTCCAGCACAACCACGCGATTAGCGACGACACTTTCGGCACCTACCCGTCATCGCGATGGATCAAAAGCCAGGACATCCTGTCGCGCGTGGACACAATGGTGGCGACCAGTACGAAGCGCTCGAAGATCTACGACTACCTGCTCGAGAGCGGACAAAACGTCGTCAAGCATGACGTTGACAACATCATCACAGTCCACCGATCGAGCGTTGCGCGCAAGGACGACGACGTCGCAACGGCTGCGGCACTCGAGCGGTTCGCTGGTCGCAACGACGGCTCTGTCGTTACAGTGGACGAGACCGAGCGAGGAGAAGCCGGTGTCATCTCCATGACGACGAAGCACATGCGCGAAATGCATGCGCGCTTCTCGGAGCTGCTCCTGATAGACTGTCCCCACAAGACCAATCGGTACGATGTCCAGGACTCGACCCGATAGTAGCCATGATCTGACCAGGACTCGTTTCTCTTTGCAAGCAGCTACAACTACCAGCTGTGTACCTCCATGGTCATGGGCGAGTACAGCGAGGGGCAGCCGGTGCAGCACTCGCTACTAGAGACGAACGGAGACTGGCACATGGAGAGAGCCGTCGCTCACTTCAAGCGTGCGCACCCGGACCGGTTCAAGCTCGTCGAGGTGATCGTGCTCGACAAGGATCCGAACGAGATCAAGGTGCTCCAGGCGCAGTTTCCAGAGACCCGCGTCTTGATCTGCATCTTTCACGTCATCAAGTACCTGAAGAAGATGTCTCGGCTTCCACAGTACGGGCGAATCTCGGCGGAGGATATGAAGCGATCGATCATCTAGTACACAACATGGTGTGCGCCAGACACGCTGCCGAGTACGAGGTGAACAGGGCGTCGCTGGCGGCGAAGTGCAAGCGCCTGGACTTCATGGCGTTCTTCGCCTACCTGGAGCGGAACTGGCACACCTGTCAGCCAATGTGGGTGATGTATCGACGAGCGAAGCTGACGCACTTTCAAGAACCACACAAACAACCGTCTCGAGAGCTTTTTCGGCAAGCTCAAGGAAGGGATCAGCGGCTCCGCGAGCATGGCGAAGTGCGGGGAGGAGTTGTTCGCGTCGTCTCAACGCCGGGAAAACGACTACGTCTACCGCCGCCTGTGTCCGGGTCGGTTCAGCAACGCCAATTACGACGAGGAGATGGCGCAGGTTCTCCAGTTCACCACGCACTTTGTCGCAGATCAGATCGAACCTGCGTACGCAGCAGCTCTGACCAAGTGCGAGGGGTACAAGTACACGGCGGACGAGACCGTCACGATCGCTGGTCGGCATTACACACACGTGATCAGCACATTGGATTGGTCGTGCGACTGTGTGTTCGCCTCATCAATGAAGTTGCCGTGTCGGCATGTCATCGCGTATCGGAGACACGTCGGTGGCCAGTGTGACATAGCGGGACTCTGAACGCGGGCCCGACCCGCGGGTCGGGTCGGGGCCCGGGTCCGACTCGGCCCGGCCCGTATTACTTTCGGCAGGCTTTGTGTGGACCACATTACGGATAGGTATTACGTTTGGTAGGGAGCCCTTTATTAGGTCAGGGCCTTCTTTTAAGGGTGGGTCCGGGCTCGGGCCCGCCCAACAATTCAGTTACCGATACCCTCTCAACCGCGCAAGACCAAGACCTCCCCCTCGGCTTAGAGCTCTCTAGCAAGGTACGCCTGCGTCTTGCGTGTGCGTAGTCTGTCAGCCGAGTTCCTCTCCGACCCGGGCCCGAGTGCTTCCTTGTGTATTGATTGTGTCTCGGGGCTAGCCCCGTTCTCTATCGGGACCTTGGTCACGCCAAACCGGTAGTTCGTGTCGAGTTCCCATACACGTGTGTGCGAGCGGCCCATGGGGGTTAGCGTGCCGTGTTTCATATCAACGAGTGTGGTTGCCCGGGGAGTCCGGGGCTGAGGGTGAAGAGAGTGAAGAGAGTGCTATATCCGAGTGCCTAGGTGTGCGCGAGGTCGACTCGAGGTCCCTCCGCACTACCAAACCCCAGGTCCGCCTACGCACAAGTTGCTAGGCGTCAACCAAGAGGTCCGGCCCCGCTTCCAGAAGCCGGGCCGTCGACCGCGTGTCTGTTGGAGGCCAGGGGCGTCCCAGCATCGACGAGTGTATCGAGCCCCAGCCGGGTCTCCCGAGACCCAGCCGACTTCGTGTGCCTGCATTCTTGTGTGTGTGTGCATGCCTGAGATCACCCACGCGAGTGGCGTCCCAAGCGAGCCCGGACTTGCGTTGGTCGGCTGTCGGCGTTTGCCCCAGGCCACCCTCCGATCCATAGGGCGTAAGGGATCGCAACTGTGAGGTACTGACCCGAGCCGGAATAGCCAAGCCTGTGGCGCTCTTCGCTCAAGCGAGGACGCACGCGCCTGGCCAGAAGTGAAGCCACTATTTCACACCAGCGCTCGCTTATCCCGCTCTCGAGGATCGACCCGAGGTATGTGAAGGGGATCGTTCCAGGACTTGTGCGTGTTTGATCCCGATCTAATCCATGATTTTGTACGTGCTGTTCAGATGGGTTGGCGAGGAGGTACAGCAACCTGTCGTTCACCATGTTACACACAACGCTTTCGTCGGCGAGGCTGTACTGACACCGAAGCGGTCCGCCACTGATCGGTACCGTGAGGCGGTGCGCGCGACTCACCTCATCTCGACGGAACTTGTGGACATCGACGGCGACGACGAGTTCGACTCGTACCTCGAGTTTGTGTTCGATCAGTGGCGGAACGTCAGACAGCGGAAGCGAATGTGCAGAGCTGCGCCAGACGAAGACGGAGATAGCGCGCTGGAGACTGTGACGCAGCCTTCTCAGACGCACAGCCTCTACTCGGATGAGTTGGGCGACATCCAGATGATGCGGACAAGCCAAGTGATCGTTGATGATGATGAGGTGTATTATGCTACGTTGCCGAGCGTCAATATCCTTTCCTCACTCCTCCCGCCCCGAAAGGGTTCAGAGCGAGGTCGCAAGCCAAGTGGTCATCGCGCAGCCAGGGGATGACAGCGAAAGCGATTTGCAGGAACCCGATCAAGTACCACACGGCTCGATCGACGACGAGGTTCAAGCGCTCAACAGCATCTTAAAGACGACCACCAGCGCCCGGCCGACCACTCATCGAATCATTGACATGCCAGCGCCAGATCCTGACGCAGACACGGACGAGTTTGAGCCTGCTGTGCCGAGTCGACTGCAACGTCACCGGATCAACCCGAAGGCAAGCAAGTCCGGTCACCCGCGAACCGATCGCAAGAGGGTGGAGTCTGCCGAGCGACAGGTCTGCGTGCGGTTCAACTCCTCCGAGGCAGCAAGGCGGCAGCACGGCGAGGTAACATTTTTGAAGCTCGCGGAAGCGCTGGATGCTGAGAAGCCGTCGCTGTATGAGATAGCGAGTCGCTTGGCGTCTGTCGGCGTCAAGTTCGCCGATCACGCCAAGAAGAAGCCGCGCTTCCACGTCAAGGTGAACCCGGTGCTGAACCAGGATGTGTACTACTTGCTACCCGAGAGGCTGCTCAACACTTGTTTCGACCTCTTCCCGCTCGCGAATGGACACGGCGACGCGATTGTAGTGTCTAGCCAAAGTCAAGCAAGTCAAGGTGCGAGCGTACAAGTCGAGATCGTCACGATCGCTGGTGTGGGCTCGTTCTCTCGCTCTCAAGTCGAGGCAATGAGAAGGATAGCCAACGTCCTCAGAGTGCAACGACGGGAACTCGTTTGTGAAGTGGCTGCAAGAGGACGTCGCCGCGGCAGTTCCAGCGTGTGACCAAGCGGCAGTGCATGCGGTGTCGGTACATATATCATCCATGTATCCGCTGGCGATGCTACCTGGATTCGCAGCCGACTACCATGTGTCGGCGCTCTACCGACTGAAGCCGCCGCAGTGGCTGAACGATTTCTCGATTCATGCCATGTGCGAGCAGGTCGAGCAGAGGAACCCAGTTGTCCGCCGGAGGGATCTTTTCCGGGAAGATCGCTGGCGCTCGTGGCGCGAACCTGATCTACCTCCCGTCTGCGATCGTCGCTGTTCTTGTCAAGGCGAAAGCAACGCCAGCACGCCCAAATTCTCATTCCAGTCAATTACGGCAGTCACCACTGGTGCGGCATCGTTGTCGACTTGGTGAAGAGTATGATCAGCTATTACGACTCGATCAACAGCAGGTCGTACAAGCACACTCTCGACCTCACCGCACGCGAGATCGTCGACGAAGTGCTACACGGTTTCTCCATCGCCTCACCCAACCAACTCATCCTGTTCGCTAGTTTCAGTTGCCGGCTCTTCGTCGCGATGAAGTTCTGGAGCTGTGTCGACAAAGCTGCGCCACAAGACATGTTGCACCACTCGCGATTAGCTCGTCGATTCGACTTACTCAGATTCATCCTTCAATCTGTGCCTAAGTAATGAAGCCAGGCGTGGTGTTATGTGTGCACAAGCCAAGAGGCGGCGTGATCGACTGTGATTGGTGCCCCGGCGTCGACTCTTCTGGCGTTGCGCGTTGCGCGTGATGAGCAGGTCGAGCCCGGCGGCGTGGCTGCCGATGCGCTCGAAGAGCGCGGCTGTGAGCGCCACCTGGTCCACGAGCTCCTGCATACTCGGGCGGTCGACCGACTTGAGCGTCTTGGAGTGCACGATGGCCGGCGCCTTGCGCTCGAGCTGGTGGCACGCGTCTCGCTCGAAGACCGAGTCGCCGATCGAGACGAGGTCAACGGGGCGCTGCAGCTGCCGGTGCACCTTGTCAAGCTGCAAGTGCGCGCAGAGCGCGTCGAACGCCGCGAGCTTCCACCCGCGCGGGTCGCTCTCGCGGCCCACGTGCTGCTGGAACCACTCGCGCGCGAACACGGCGCGCACGCCATGGGCTCCTCGCTGCGGCTGCTGCTGCGTCAGAAACACGCGCACGCGCGGCAGGAGGCGCGCGGCGCACGACTCCACCCTCAGCAGCGTGGCGGCCGTGATGATGAACACCAGGCCGACCGCGAGCGCGCGCTGCAGCAGCGCCAGCACGTTGGTCTCGGCCAGACGCTCTACTGGCGCAACCGCACGGTGAGCCGCCGCGTCTTGCTCGTGGTGACCGCCAGTGTTGGCACCCGTGGCTGCCGACTTCTGCTCCTCCTCAAACGAATGTGAGCATAGAGCGAATATGCATCTCATACCAAATATGGAAATGGTACCTGCTTGATACCTGTCGATAGAATAAAAATACATCTTCCTACGTCCTTTTTAATAATTTCGGTGTATCTTGCAACAGATTTGAAAGGTTTTGGAGATGGATGAATGGATTCGTGTGACAGTCTTGTGGCAGTCCTGTCGTCGTCCCGAACCTTAAATTCTACAGAAACTGGACGAATCCTGGAGTGTTACACCCACCGTGTATTTTCGACTTTTTTTTTTAGAAGATGCAGCTTTGACATCTAACTTTATTGATACTTAAATGGACGTAAAGCGTATGCTCAGATAGCCCTTGAGGGATTCAGACTATGCACACATGCCGCACTAAAACAAAGAAAAAAGGCAAAAATGTCTTACGTAAACGATCGAGAAGTCAGAAACTGACTGATTTGACCAATACAGGCAATCCTCCCAAATTGACACACCACAAAAAAGAAATATCCCGTCAAAATCGATCAACTCCATTTAAGTACGCATCTCTGAAACCCAACACGTACGGCAAACAACCACTCGATTCTCCCTGCTGCTTCACAGCAACCACACATAGATCCTCACAATCAGTTTTCCCAAGCCCAATGAGGTACGTAAGACTCGCCAAGAAGCAGCAGCGTCGTATCTACGAGCACATCTCGAGCACGCCTGGAAGGACTCAGACCGAGTTGGCAGCATAGGCTGTCTCCACCTTCAAGCTACACCAAGCACCGTCGCGTTTAGCACTCCATGGTGTGCTGCGCTCTCCAGCTTCGGAGACACCCCGACCAGCCGCCAAGTCTATCCGGCGCGTGGCCTGCTCGCAGCTAGAAGAACAGTTACTGGAGTGCATCCAAGCGAGTGAGACCTGGAAGTTGCCGATCGTGACGTGTGCGACTGTACGGGCCAAGGCCGCCAAGATTCACGACGACATCGTAGCCCGAGACCCGCAAGCCTCGAGCGCAGCGCTCACGAGCATGAGCTGCTCGAACGGATGGCTCTGCAAGTTCCAGCGGCGCCACAACTTGAGTTCCAAGCGTGTGTCTGGAGAGGCAGCGTCGGTCGATGCCGTAGCAGCAGAAGAAGGTCGGGAGGCGCTGAGGAAGAATACACGGGTGTACGCAAAGAGAGATATCTTAGCATCTTCAATCTCGACGAGATTGCCTTCTTCTACTGCGCGCATCCTACGCGCTCGATCTCCTCTTGCTCTATCGCTGGGTGAAAGCAGTCGAAGAAACGCATCACTATTGCTATTGCATCCAACGCCGACGGGAGCATGAAGCTGCCTCTGCTCTTTGTCGGCTCGAGCCGTCAATCGTGGTGCTTTTGAAGGCGGACTGCCGACGAGCCAGGCGTGCAGTACGTCAGCTCACCGAAAGCATGGATGACACGAGAGTTGTTCAAGCTTTGGGCACGTGCCTTCAACGAGAGCATGCGCGCTGAGAACCGCAGCGTGCTTCTCTGAGTCGACAATGCCACGTCGCATCGACTCGACGAGCCGCTGTCTCACGTCGCGCTTCCGTTTTTGCCTCCAAACACAACTGCGGTACTTCAGCCTCAAGACGCTGGCATTATCCACCAGTTTAAAGCTCGGCTACAGGCACGCCAAACTCGGTACATCGTCGACTGGTTCGACAACTTTATGTTTTAAACCAGCAACAGTCAAGAGCGTAGCGCGCAATACATCGATAAAGCCTACACTGTCGACGTTCTTGTTGCGATGCGCTGGGCTCAAGAGGCATAGAGAGAGGTCTGTGAGAAGACCGTAAGCAACTGCTGGCGCCACACACGCATCTTAGACGACTCTCTGTATGACTCGTAGATAGCGTGCAAAATATGTCGATCACACAATAGAACGGATCTATGCGTGAACGCGCGCGTGTGTCTGTAGTGAACCAGCACTTGTGGGACTTGGTTCGATTCTGTGTGCGCGATAGGAGGGTTCTCCAGGTAAACCCCCTTCCGATTTGAACGGTGCAGGTCTCCGAACTTGAAGCCTCGATTTTGCTGTGACTGTTTGATTTCAACAAGTGCACCTTTGGTGACCCGAACTGTACTCTTTTACCTCCAATAATGATTTCCTCTATGTTGATAAATCCCCATAAAATCTATCAGAGAGATATTCAAATTGTATGTGTCAATTTGGGAGGATTGCCTGGATCTTCCGACATCCCAACGGTCGAAACTTGGAACTTAATTTTTGCAGGTTTTACCAGGTATATATATACCGTAAACGTCCGCTTATATCTTCCGCCACTTGAAAAAGATAACACACCAATATTTTCACGGGTTGCGGAGTTTCCGCTGAAACACGAGTGACGCAGAGCAATTTTATCAAACATGAAGATGTTTCCTGTTGTGCTCATCTCCTGTATGATGAGTTTATGCAGAAAGTCGCCTTAATTTTTGAACTTTCTTGCATATATGCAAAAACGCTCATATACGATTGCTCAATTTGAGGGTTTTGTTAACTAATTCAATTACAGTATACAGTAGAAGGTCTAGAAAATTTCCAGTATATTCACGCAATATGTACAACATAGGGTCTAAGGGGTTAAACAAAGCACAAAGCCATTGAACACAAATTTTCGTATTGTATATCAATACGAAAATAGACCGTCGTCCGACCAAAAATATCGAAAATACCCCCGTCAGCCAATCCCTGGCGTCCGACTAACGAAGAACTTTGCATACTTTAACCAAGTCAAGTCGGGTGTCTCGAGTCCTATTGTGTTCGTTCCCGTTCGCTCGTCCATTCTTCAATCTTCGCTCGACTTGCCTCACCCAACCGTCGACAGTCCCCGATGCCACGCACGAGCGCCGTGAGCGAGAGGGTCTGGGCGCAGGCGATCCACGCCGTCACAGTGCAGAAGATGAGTCTGCGCCGCGCCGCGCAGCTGTACGGCGTGCACCACATGTCGCTGCACCGGCGCGTGCGCGGCCGCTACGTGAGCCCCGCGACCGCGCGCTTCGCCGCCGACTTCCGCCTCTCGCATGCCGAGGAAGGCGAGGTCGTCTCCGTGCTGCGCGATCAGTTCAAGCACGAGCAGCGTGTCACCTCGGACGACGTGCGCTACGTCGTGCGCACCATCGCCGACCACGGCGATCGCCACGACCTCCCTGCCGACTTCCCGCGCAAGCACTGGGTCGCCACGTTCAAGCGCGTGCACGGGTTCGGCGACGGCAGCGCCAGTCCTAGAGGCAGCCTCGCCTCGAACGAGAGCAGCCCTGGAGACGGCGCGCGGCGGGAATCGGTCGCGCCACCGCCACCGCCGCTGACGATCGCAGCGAACGCGCAGCTCGATGCCAGCGAAGGACAGCGAAACGGCACGGAGAGAGAAGCGCTCCTTATGCTCGCGGCCGCGGTGGGCGCGTCGCACACACCAGGCCAGTTCATCCCGCTGACGCTACGGGCCAGTGGCAGCGGCAGCAGCCCCGCAAGTGCCAGCGACGAGCTGCGCAACGAGACCTCGGAGAGCGACAGCGAGAACCTCGCGATGGAGGTGGACGACGAGCCCCCGCGCGCAGCTCGCTATCCGCAGAGCAGCACTGTGCCGGACGAGACGTGGGAGAAGGCGATGAACGCCGTCGAGATCCAGGGGATGAGTCTGCGCAACGCCGCCAAGGCGCACGGCGTGCACTTCGCCGCGCTGCACCGCCGCGTGAAGAAGCGCGCGCTCCTCAAGCAGGCGGCGCCGCCGCTGGAGAACTACATCCCGTTCGAGGACGAGGCTGGCGTCGTGCGCGTGATCCGCGCGCGCGCCAACCTGGGCGTGCTCATGACGTACGAGGAGCTCGTGGACCTGCTCAACCGCACGGCGCTCAAGCACGCGCCGTCGATCTCGGCCGAGGCCTCGCGCCTGCTCGCGCGCAAATTCCGCTCGCGCGTGGAGCAGTCGGTCCGCCACCTGGTGCGCGACTGGCCGCTGCCGCCGCTCGACATGATCTGCCACCTGCGCGCGCCGCTGCCGAGCATCATCGGGGAGACGCCGAGCTTCCTGCCGCTTCTGTCGCGGCCGCTCTTCTGAGCCGGTGACAGCGTCTCCGCCGGTGACAGCGTCTCCGCCGCGAGTCCGCGCGTCGGCGACCTCTAAGCAGCTGCAGGAAGACTCATGCTCGACCTCCTCGTCATAAAACCATCACTCCTGTTCGCCATCGTAGCTCCTCGTGCCGCTCGGCTGCTCAGCTGCTCACCTGCTCGGCGGTTCGAAGCGTTCGAGCGCCAGAAGCGCGCGCAGCTGGTCGCTCGAGACGCTCGTCTCGATGAGCGCGACGTCGCGGTCGCGCAGCACCGCGTGCGCGTAGCTGCCGAGCGGCGTCACGAGGTTCGTGGTACCGAAGAGCGAGTGGTGGGCGTTCGGCGCCAGCGCGTCCGCGCGCACGACGGTGCTGCAAGGAGAGAGAAAGGGCGAAGCTCCCGTCATCTCGTCAGCGCCGCGTCCGGTCGCACTCGCCGGCCGCCGGCCGCCACGCACCGCTGGGTCGTGAGGACGAGGAAGCCGCCGCCTTCGCCGTCGCGCGCAGCGCCGAGCGAGCGCCAGAGCCGCAGCATCCGCGCGCGCGCGTCTTCGGGTCGCATGGTCGGTCGGCCGCTTATCGGATTATGATTGGTGGCGACTCACCCTCTACGCTGCGAAGCCTACGACGCCACCGGCTCCTGCACCGCGCGCAGCACCTGCTCCGCGTCGCTCTCGAGCTCCAGGCGGCGCTCGCGCTTGAGCGCCTCGGCGTTCGGGCCGCTGAAGCGCAGCCGGTCCAGCTCCGCCTCAGCGCGCGCGACGATCTCGAGCAGGTCCTGCTTGGCGATGAGCCGCTTCTGGTACGCGGCGAGCGCGGCGCCCGCGTACGTGGAGAAGAAGTCGACACCCTCGCTGCCGAGACACGCAAGCGCGCAGTCAGTTAGTTCGCGCGTGGTGTCCACCTCAGAAACCCGGAACAGCCAGCACGTACGCGCGGTACGTCGCCTTCTCCTGCCCGTCGCCCGTCTTGTCGGAGGCAGGGGTCACGTCGTGGATGAACGTGCCCAGCACCTGACCCGGGAACGCCTCCAACAGCTTGGACGCCAGCAGCGCGTCGCCTTGGCCCGAGTCCCCAAAGAACACGAACCGGAACTCCGGGTAGAGCGACGCGAACCGCGTGAAGTTCTCCAGCTTCATGCTGTGCTCGGGAGCGTCGGAGGCGTCAGATGCGTCAGATGCAGAGCGTCACAGCAGCAGCACGAGCGTTGTTGAAGCGAGAAAAGCGGTGGCGAACCTCGCGATCTTCTTGCTGCTCACAAGTCCCTTGACCGAACCGTTGAGCACGGTCGCGTTCGGCACGCCGAGGCTCTTGAGGTGCTGCACCGTCATGTACCGGCCGACGCTCAGCCAGCCGCGCGGGCGAGCAGTGAGGAACGTGATCGACGGCGGGAGCTTGTCGCTCGCTCGTCCGGTCTCCTGGTACGCGAGTCCGCGCGACACCCGCGCGAAGAGGTCCGAGACGCCTGGGTACGGGATGTGGAGCGGGTACCGCCGATCGAGCCACCTAAGCAGCCGCATGAAGAGAGCTACACGTGAGACCCTTTCGCTCGTCGACAGCAGCGCTCTGGAAGGCCGCACGAACCCGGGGAAGAGCGTGTCGTCGATGTCGCTCACGACCTTCACGAGCCCGGGATGCTCGGCTTTCACCTTGAGCGCCTCCACCGCGATGTGCTGCATCACCTGCACGACCTCCGTCAGGTTCTTGTTCTCGAAGATGAGGTGGCTGAGGTCGCCCGAGTGCGGCGGCTCCTCGTCCGCTTGGGGCTTGAGCGTGTCGCCTGCCGCCGGCGTCGCCAGCAACTCCGAGCCGGCGGCGGCGGCGGCATCGTCGCTGTCCGAGAAGAGCTCGTCGCTCGAGTGGACGAGGTCCTTGAGCAGCGTCAGGTCCGTCCCGAACGTGCCGCGGATGACGTTGCACGCCGCCGTGTGCAGCACCGCCTTCTCCGTGTGCAGCGGGGAGAGCAGGCACCGCTGGATCGCGCGGATGACCACCGCGCGGTTCGCGACGCTGGCGGCGACGAACGACACACAGAGAGAGAG
>JAASGM010000726.1:0-14077 GCA_023334215.1 Globisporangium cystogenes | reverse complement strand
TGCTCAAGTGCAGATCTTCAAGGCCAATCCTTTGGGTTGAACCTCAGGCTGCCTATGGGTTGAACCTCAGGTTTTATACAAGCCGACGAGGTTCTAGGAGTAAAACCTCTAGGAGCCCTTCGGGTGCATTTGTAGGGCTGCGGCGGGTAGCGCCGCATGCCAGGTCAAAAAGGATCACCCAGGACAACCTCAGTTGCAAATTTACCTTCTACCACTCAAGTCGCCTCCGCTACTCTCTCCAAGCCTCACGGCCCAAGACCCTCGCCAGGACCTGCGATCAGTTCTCACTCTGTGAGACTCTTCGCTAAAAGCTTCCTCAGCAAAGGGATCAGTGCCAACCGACAGTTCGCTTTGTGATAGTCGGGCGGCCTGAGTCCCATTACAGCAAGTCCTCTCTCCGAGGTGTCGATTGAGACTGACGCGTCGGAAGCGAGCCAAAACTTCGCGCACACGAACAGCCCGCAGCTGTGTCCGTCGAACTGGAGCGGTGTGCTTTCACGCTTCACGTCGAGGCTTGGCGTCACCATATCTGCGAGCTCCTTCGCGATCTTCGAGAGCTTCATGCGGTACAGCGCGCTATTCATCGAGTCGTAGTGGACAACCGTCTGCGTGCCTCGATCGACACAGATCGCACACCAGTGAGAGTTGCCGAAGTTCACCGGCACCAGCACCTTCACAGCGCCGGCAGAGTTGATCACCTCAGAGAGCCGCGCGGCCACGCCATCTTCCAGCTGCTGGGTGATCGCACGCGCTCCTGACCTCGCGCTTTCGATGACGCCTGCGTATCGAACTCCGGCGTGCTTGAGCTCCAAGGTCTCGCAGAACGCGCCGATGAGACTATCGTCCAGACACTTCGGAGGTGTGAGCCGGTAGGACATGGCGTAGTGGTAGTCGAATCGAAATCCACGGATGATACATGTCGGGTACATGGATGACACATAGTCTTCCAACTCCGACACGTCGCTCTGCTCGTCCGCGCGCACAGCACCTGCAGCGGTATAGCGTAGCCAGCTGCAGAACGCCGCGCAGTCGATGCAAGCCGACCGGAGAAGAGCGATGCACTGCATTGTCTTGATCTGCACGCGCGAGAACATGCCGACTCCTGCGATGCTGACCACTTCCACTTCGTCCCGACTCGAAGCTGACGCAGATGTCGGCTGGTTCGTGGCGGAGTCCCCTTGGCTGGCCACCGTGATTGCGTCGCTGTGACTGTTCGAAACGGGGAGAACTTGGATACACGCCTTCAGCAGCTTTGGCGGCAGCAGGTAGAACGCGTCTGCGTTGAGAATTGGATCCCGTGCGAGCTTGAACTTTGGTTACTTTTTCGAGTGCTGGGCGAACTTGACCGACACGCCCGCGATCTGCTTCAGCACCTCTCCTGGCTCTGGCTGCTCTCTGTCCAACGAATCCACCAAGTCCTTCAGTGAAACCTCACCCAGCGCTTGCCGCGCGTACAGAGTGGCGTTGAAGCGCACACGATCTTGCTGTTCGATGGCCTCGCGTGCTTGTCGGTCGGTCTGCGGGCGGCCGGACTTCTTTGCTTTGGGGTTGAGTCGAACTGAAGGCATGGCAGCAGTGGGATCGGTGAAGACAGGCAACTTGCTGCTGTCCACAGCAGACGCTTCGTCTGTAATCTCCACTTGAGACGGAGCTGTATCCTTGACTTCCTCATCGTCGTTGCCGTCACCGATGACGCGCACACGTTTCCGTTGGCGCACGTTCCTCCACTGCGACAGATCGAACGCGAGGAGCTGCTCGAACTCCGCGTCGTCTTCAACGTCTACAGGCTCGGAGCACAGAGTCTGCGTGGCTCTCAGCGCCTGCTTGTACTTGTCACTCGATGTCAGCTGGCATCCGTGCATGCACTCTGCTTCCTCAAACGTGTTGTAGGCTATTCGCTTCACACGAGCCACTGCCGCGACACCATGCAGCCATCTGTGTGCGTTCAACAGAGGGAGAGACGTCAACTACTTGGAGATACATGAATTCCACATGTGCACTACATATACCATACATGTGCGGCATACCTCGAGTCGATGCGCTTCAGTGGGATCACAGAGCCGGAGGTGCCTGCCGCCTTGCGTACTGCTATCGCGTGTCGACACGGCAGTCTCATTGGCTAGGCGAACCCGCAGTCGCAGCTGTACGTTGATTCGTCCACTGTGTGAGTCGTTCTCGCTCCGCCGACAAGCACACATCCGGCCTTGGTCTCCCTGTCGTACGAGTACTTGTCGGCCTTGTCGATAGCGATGCGGTACTCTGCAGCGACGTGTTCAGCGACGAAATGCGTCGTGACTGCTAGCACTTGAGACAGCTCCTCGTCGTAGTTCGAGTTGACGAGGCTCCCGATACGCAACCGGTAGTACCGATACTCGTTCTCCTTCCGCCGGTCTGCAGCGATCACCGCCTCCAAGCACTTCCCCATTCTGCAGTCGCCGTCCACACCGATCTTCAACTTGCCGAAGAAGTTCTCGAGCTTGTTGTTGGTGTGGTTGCGGAAATGCGGCAGCCGGTCGCGCTTCCACATCACCCACATGTCGGTGCAGGTGTGCCAGTTCCTCTCCATGTACTCGAAAAACGAGTTGAACCCGATCCGCGAGCACAAGCCGCTGAGAGCCGAACGCGACTGCTCATAGTCGTCTCGAGAGCTGGAATACACCATACTGTGGACGGTGTGGTCGACAGCTGTGTGGTCGTCTGTCGATATGCGTCCATGTTCCGGTTTTCTTGACGCGAGGTGCAGCCACTTGACGACGTTAAAGAGGCAGATCAGGATGCGCGCGTCAGGGAAATACGACCGCAGCACGCGGATCTCGTTGAGGTCCTTGTCCACGATGATCACCCGCACTCGCTTCGCCGCGTCTGGATTCGCGCGCATGAAGCGGTCGAGCGTCTTTGACATGTGCCAGTCCGCGTTTGTCTCAAGTAGGCTGTACTGGACCACTTGGCCCTCGCCGTACTCGTCCACAGTCATCAGTGTACACAGTTGGTAGTTGTACCTGAGCAATACACGGAAATACATGCACATTACATGTGTCGGGTCAGTCCATGTCGCCACGACCCCACCCGCCATCGAGTCTGCACGAAAGCACCTGTTGGTCTTGTGCGTGCAGTCGACCAAGAGCAGCTCCGGGAAGCGTGCGTGCGTCTTCCGCATGTGCCGAGAGCTGATTGAGATCACCCCTGTCTCACGGCGTGCAGTCTCGTCCACCGTCGCGACGGTACACTCGTCTGCTGCCACGAACTGCGCGATCAAACTGGCGGTCGAGTCGTCGTCGTCTTTCGTTGACACTTTCGTGTGGTGGAGATCGACCATGTTGTCAACATCGCGTTTGAGGATGTTCTCGCCTTGGGCAAGAAGGAAGTCGTAGATTCGCGAGCGCTTTGTTCCGCCAAGGATCGTTCGCTCAACCTGCGCCGCGTTCTCCGGGTCCTTCACTCCTCACTCAGATGGGTGCGTCCGCTTGGCGGCGTGATCGACGGCATGGTTGTGAAAAAAGGTTCCGTTCTTGACCCGAAGCTGCCACCCAGACTCCAGCTCCACCATCTGCACCACAAACCGGAACATGCAGCCGGTGCCGAGCACGTGACGCCGCACTCGCTTCCCTTCCCCACGCGGCCTTGGTTGCCACCTGTGAGTACAAATGTATGTTCGCTGGAATGCCTCCCACCCCTCCGGCAGAAGGTGGACGGCGTCGTCGCGTTGTGCCGTCTTGGACTCGGAGAGACGCTTGTTCCGATTCGCACAGCGCACGAATTCTTGAACACGGATGATCTGCGCCGTTCTCTCTTGATAGGCTTGGAGATACGTTGCCCAGCTCGGCCAGTCCGCGTGGAATTCATCCGGTCGCTCGACATTGACTGGAGCATCAAGCACCTAAACAGTACACATGCTGTACATGTTCTCCTTGTCCGATGCATGGGCGTCGCTGCTTTGCTCAGCGCGAGAACTGCCGGCGCTGCTTCCATCTGGCGACGCCTCTTGTTCTTCGTCGTTGCTGTCACTGTCGAATAGCCACTCGAGCCGCTGTTGCGCCGCCTTCGCTTCAGCACGTCGTTTCCGCGTCGTGCGCTTCCCACCAACCCATGTACTGAGTCCAAAGCTCCCGATTGCTTCGTCCCTCTCGTTTTGTCGCGCGTGTAGTCGAGGACTGCGTCGTAGCGTTGCTTCAGCGTCGAAAGCTACGGTATCTTGAGCGTCTGGAGACCTCGGCGCCGAGTGTGGGGTCGCAGCGCGGTCTTCGGTCATGTCAGGAAGTCGCCCGGGACTCGCTCGAGGGCTTGAGACCTTCTGCTCTTCGTCGGACGCGCCAATGTGCGATGGTGTGCGGCCTTTTGAGCCCGTCATTTCCTGATTCACACACGCAAAACAGAAACACACGATCTGAGTCATTCGCTTGCGTTTTCACGTCACCCCAATCGCACACGAGCGCTCGTATGAACTCGTACCGCGTCTCACGCTCGCTCTCGTGCTTCGTGCTTGTCCGCTTGACGCGCTGCTCGCCTCTCTAGCTCCCTGAGCCCTGAAACACATGCACACGCTCGACGTCACACACAGGCTCCCATTCACTGCCCTCTATCATCGTATGCCCTCGCACACACTCGTACCGCGTCGGGCGCGTGCTCTCGCGCTTCCTCGTCGCCTCCTCGATGCCCGGGAGCACGCCTGGTGCGCCGCGCGTGCGTTCCCGCCTTCGCTTGAGCTTTTGCTGCGTGTTTCTTGAATGGTTCGCACAGTTTGGAGCGCAGGTTCGCAGGCGAATGCGAACCACTCGTCAAATTTTTCAGTTTTGGATTTTTTGCGATTTACATGTGCGCTACATAGTCATCGTACACGGAATATACATGTTTTCCGAGGGTTATTAGGGAAACTGGACTGTAGGGGCACCGATTCAATAACTTCCTTAAATAATGGAGCTTGCACCTTGTTTCTTCACTATCACAAACATAAAGCGGTTGCCAACCAGCTCAACGAACGAAGACGACGACTCGGCCATGCTGCGTGGCGCTGCCTGATCGCCCTCCGCGACCCGAACCAGCAGCAGCAGCAGCAGCAGCTCGTCTCGACACGCCCCGCAATGCCGAGTGCGCGGCCGCCGCCAACGCCAGCCGAAGGCGCTCGCGCGACGGCGACGGCCATGGAGGAAGAGCAGCTGCTCGACACCTTCCGCGACCGCCTGCGAGACGGACTCGTGCGCGCGCGCTTGCACGGCGTGCGAGGCGCGCCGCTCTGGGGTGCGCTCGAGCTCCAGCCGGACAAGCGCACGCTGATCTGGCGCAACACCGGACGCTTCGCGCGCTTCGACACTCAGCAGCGCGCGAGTGTCGACCTCCGCGACGTGCGCAGCGTGCGTGAGGGCCGCCAGACAAGCAACCTCGTGCGCACGATCAAGTACGTCGAAGACGGCGAGCTGCCGCGCAACGACGAGCGCTGCCTCTCGCTCTGCTCGCCGCCGCCGTCCGAAACCGAGCTCGAGCTCGAGCACGCGCATTGTGCCAGCGGCGACTCGGACACGGTGCGGCTCGTGGACGACATGGCGGCGACGTTCGACCTCGAGTTCGAAGACAGCGAGACCCGCGGCATCGCGCGCTCGTTCTTCCTTGCCGAGGCGAACCTCTCGGGCTCCATCGACCTCTGCGACGCCGGCGACATCGCACTGCCGCGCGGGCTCTCGACCGCGTGCTACCAGCTCTTCACGCACCCGTCGTTTGAGCTGCTTGTGTTCGCGGCCGTGGCAACCACGATGTTCTTCATCGCGCTCCAGCCGTTCATCGCGGACGACGACGACGAGCTCGTGACGACCAAGCCCATGATGACGGAGAACCTGTCGCCTGTCGAGGTGCTCCTGCTCGTGCTGCTGACGGTCGAGCAGATCGTCAAGGTCGTCGGGCTCGAGGGGCTGCGGCCACTGCTGCGCCGCAAGTGGGACACCTTCGACCTGCTCGTCGTCAGCGTGAGCTGGCTCGCAGTGCTCCCGAGCGCGTCGCTCTCGGGCTTCAACATGCTCTCGTTGCGGCTCTTCCGCTGCGCGCGCATGCTCAAGAGCTGGCGAGGTTTCCACGAGGTCGTCGAGACGTTCGTCGCCGCTCTGCCCATGGCCGCGAGCGCCGTGCTCTGCTACTGCTACTACCTCTTCCTCTTCGCGATCCTCGGCATGTACCTCTTCAACGACTCGCTCTCGCACCGCTGCGCCGTGCGCGTCGGCGCTGGCTCCAGCATCCTCAGCGGGCTTTCGACGTCGGGGCTCTCGACGCAGGTCGTGGACGGCGTCGAGTACGTCGCAGCGTTCCCGGGGCGCTTCTGTCGGCTCGGCGCGACCGCTGACTGCGTGGCGCCGCTCGAGTGCATCGCGATGCGGCCGCCGAACAACGGGCTCACGGGCTTCCACTCGTTCGAGGCGTCGTTCACGACCGTGTTCCTCATCTCCCTGCGCTCAGGCTTCGGCGCGGCGCTCGACGGCGCACTCCAGGCCTCGTCGTACCTCGCGATCGTCTACTTCATCGCGCTCATGGTCTTCGTGTCTTACATGATCCTCTCGCTCTTCGTCGGGATCGTGCGCGGCAGCTACATCGCCGTGACGATCCACCGCGCGGCCGAGCTCGCGGCGCGCACGCACGAGCGCGAGGCGTACGACCGCAAGCACCGCGTCCCGTTCCCGCCGGCCACCGACGCGTTCCCGGACGTGCTGCAGCTGCTGCTCGGCCGCTGGCGCGCCTACCGCCTGCGCGCGCGCGACTCGGTGCTGCGCTCGCCGCTCTTCTCGCCGGCAGGCGAGCCGGACGGCGCGTTCCTCGGGCGCTTCCGCCTGCGGCAGCACCGCGTCTTCTTCCTACTCGAGCCGGACAGTGCGGCGATGGATGTGCTCGCGCGCATCGGCGAGTCACTCGCGTTCGAGCACATCATGAACGCCGTCGTGTTCGCCAACTCGGTGCTCTTCGCGCTCGAGTACCATGGTATGAGCGCCGCGTACGCCGCGCGGCTCTACGCGGTCGAGAGCGCGCTCGTGTGCGTGTACGCGGCTGAGTTCGTCGTCGTGTGCGCGAACGCCGGCGGGCTCGTCGGGTACCTGCGCAGCCCGTGGCACCGGCTCGACTTCGTCATCCTCTCGGCCGCGCTGCTCGAGAGCTTCTGCCTCGCGACGTCGCTCTTCCTCTACTCGGAGCGCTACGCGCGCGCGGTCTTCGTGCTGCGCATCTTCCGCGTCGTGCGGCCCTTCCGCGTCGTGCGCCACAAGAACGGCATGGCGCAGGTGCTCGACGCCGTACTCGCGAGCGTACCGGCGTTCGTGAGCCTGCTCGTCGCGCACCTGCTCGCCACGAGCGTCTTCGCGGTCGTCGGCATGAACCTCTTCGGCGGCCGCTTCCCGCGCACGCAGCGCTCGCACTACAACACGTTCGGCGACGCGCTCCTGACACTCTTCAAGCTCTCGTGCGGCGGTAACACGTGGCCGATCGTGCACGCGTCGCTGCAGGCGCGCGCGTCGGGCGTCGCGCTTGCGTTCTACATGGCGTACTTCCTGCTCTGCGTGCACGTGTTGCTCAACGTCATGCTCGTCGTGCTGCTGCGCAACTTCGCCATGAACGAGGACGAGCGCAAGAAGACGCTGAGCGACCTCTTCCAGGACCGCATGCTCGTCATGCAGCGCATCCACCACTTCGATGAGTACGCCTTCCTGCAGGAGTTTAGCGAGCTCTACCAGAGCGACGTCGTGTACGCCACGCTCGCCGGCAGCGCCGAGAAGCGCGCCAAGATCCAGGTGAGCGCCGCCGAGGAGATCAAGCTCCGCCTGCTGCGCGTGCTGCCCATGTCCGACTTCCTCAAGATCCGCAGCCACCGCGCCGGCCGCGGCGGCAAGTACCAGCGACTCGACGCCGCGTCGTCGCCGCCGCCGTCTTCCGCCGGTGGAACGTCACCGGTGCACGTGAGGCGGTCGCAGCACCAGCAGGTGACGAGCGAGGACGAAAGCGTGTCACCCGATGACGAGCTGACGTCGACAGTACCGGCGACGGTCGTGACGTACGGTGGCGGCGTGCGGGGCCACGTGCGGCGGTTCTGCAGCGGCGAGTGGCTGACGTCGGACGTGTCGCTCTTCGTCTTCCCGCCGCACTCGCGCTTCCGGCTCAAGTGCCGGCGGCTCGAGAAGGAGACGGACAAGTTCATCTTCGCGGCCATCGTGTTGCGCACCGTGCTGCTCACGGTGCAGAGCCCGCTCTACTCGGCGCTGCTGCAGGAGTTCAACGCGCTCTGCGACGTCGCGTTCGCGCTCATCCTGCTCTTCGAGTTCACCATCAAGGTCGTCTCGCGGGGCTTCCTCTTCACGCCGCGCAGCTACCTCTCGAACCGCTTCAACCAGCTCAACATGGTCGTGCTGCTCGCGTGCTCGCTGCTGCTGCTGCTGCCCCACTCGACGCTCGTGGCGCTCTTCCGGCTCAGCCGCGCCTTCGGGCCCGTGCGCGTCTTCTACCGCGTCAAGACCTTCCGCGTGATCACGGCGGCGCTCACGCACTCGGCCAAGCAGGTCCTGTGCTGTGTCGTGCTCGCGACGCTGGTGCTCTACTCGGCCGCGACGATCGGCATGCAGTGCTTCGGCGGCAAGTTCTCGTTCTGCAACGACCCGGGCGTGGCCGCGCGCGTGCAGTGCGACGGCTTCTTCTGGAGCGCCAAGCACGGCATCCTCATGCCGCGCGTGTGGGGGAACCTCGCGGGCATGCACTTCGACACGGTCGCCGGCGCCATGGGCTCGGTCGTCGTGCTCGTGTCCAAGAAGGGCTGGCTGCCCGTGCTCAACCTCGCGATGGACATGGTCGACGGCGATCACCAGCCCGTGCAGAACGCGTCGGCCTACTTCGCGCTCTTCTTCGTGCTCTTCATCTTCTTCTCGCGCTTCTACCTCCTGCGCGTCTTCGCCGGCATCATCGTCAACAGCTTCCGGTGCTACAACGGCACGCTCCTGCTCACGAACCGCCAGTTGCTCTGGCTGCGCCGGCGCGAGACCGTGCGCGCGCTGCGCCCCAAGTACCCGCTGCCGCGCAACGCGCTGCTGCTGCGCGCGCACATGCTGGTCCACACGCGCGCGTTCCGGCGCTTCTCGAGCGCCACCGTGCTGATCCACACCGCCGTGCTCGCGTGGTGCCGCGACAGCGACAGCCGCCGCGTCTGGTGGTGGCACTACCTCTTCGCGCTCGTGTACGCGCTCGACGCGCTCATGGGCGTCGTGTCCACGGGCTGGAAGGACTTCCTCATGAAGGGCTTCACGTGGCGCACGGCCAACAGCGTCACGGCGTTCGGGATGCTCGTCGGCCCGCTCGTGTCGCGCTCGCCGGCGCTACTCGTGCTCGGCACGACGCGCGCGTTCGACTTCCAGCACATGGCGCTCGCGTTCGAGCGCCTCGCGCCGGTCAATACGGTCTTTGAGACGCTGCTCGGTGCGGTGCGGCCGATGCTCAAGGTCTCGCTCCTGCTCGGCTACGTCCTCTTCGTCTTCGCGGCCGTCGGCATGCAGCTCTTTTCGCTCACGCGCTGGAACTACGGGCTCGACGCGACGCTCAACTACACGACGTTCCCGAGCGCCTTCGCCGCGTTCGTCAAGTTCACCGCGGGCGAGGACTGGTTCGACTCGTACACGGCCAGCAGCGTCGGGCCGCCCAAGTGCACCGCCGCGGGCTTCTTCTCGGCGCGCCGGCACGCGAGCGACTGCGGCTCGGCGGTGCTCAGCGCCGTCTTCTACCACGTCTTCTACGTCCTCGTCTTCCTCGTGCTGCAGCACTTGTACGTCGCGACGATCGTCGACACGTTCGTGTCGGCGTCGGCGGTCGGCGACCGCCAGCACGCGTCGCTCGAGCGCGTGCTGGGCGTCACGGCCGCGCACCTCGCGCGCTTCCAGACCGTCTGGAGCGAGTTCGACACGAACGCGCTCGGGTTCGTCCACCGGAAGCACCTGCTCGCGCTGCTCACGCGGCTCGACGCGCCGCTCGGGCTCGGCGCGCACCGCGACCTGCGCGACGCGCTCGCGGCCGAGGACACGCCGCCGTCCGCGCTCGCGCACCTCGCGCGCGCGGCGCACCGCCAGCGCCGCGAGAGCTTCCACGACGCCGAGGCGCGCGTCGCCGAGTTCAGCTACCGCCAGCGCGTGATCCACGACCCGGACCTCGGCGCCGACCTCGCGTGCCCCGGCGCCGTGATGCGCTTCACGGACCTGCTGCTCGTGCTCACGACCCGCGTCGTGCCGCTCGACGCGCTCACCGTGCAGGAAAAGGTCGACGAGCTCGCGGTGCGCGGCTACGTCTTCCGCCACCGCCAGGCGATCCGCATCCAGAGCGCCTTCCGCATGTTCCGCGTGCGGCGCTGGGGGCGACGCGGCGGCGCGTCGTCGTCGCCGCTTCGGCCCAAGCTCAGGAGCTCCAGCACCTCCAGCACCGCCCCAGAGCAGCCGCCACCTGCGAGTGCCGTCCGCCCCGCGGAGCAGGCGGCGGACGCGATCCAGGACTCGATCCTCGCGACGTCTGCGGCGTCGCCGGAGCTCGCGCGCAAGCCGTTCGCGTCCTTTCGCGCGCGGTTCCCGGGCGACGTCCACGCCGCGCTCGGCGCGTTCCCGGCGCGCGCCAAGTCGGCGCCGTCGGTCGCGTCGTTCGGCTCAGGCAGCAACGGCGACGCGGTGGCAACGGCGCTGGGCTTTGAGGCCAACGCCATGGAGACCGACGGAGGAAGCGCGCGGCAGGCGGCAGCTGCTGCTGCCCCAGCGAACGGCGAGCTTCTCTCGCCGGCGCACCAACTCATGCTGCAGTACGAAGGCAGCCTGTAGGCACTCTGTTCGCTTTGCCTGCTACTACTGCTGCTGCTGGCCACAAGAGGCGCTCGTGTTCATTGCTGCTGCGATGGCGCGTCGGCCGCCTGCCTCTCCTGCTCGAAGCGCTTGCGCGCCTCCGTCTCGACGAGCACGTGCACCTGATGATGATGAGGAGGAGGCACGTCGGCAACCAGTCAGTCACTCGGTCAGTAGAACGGAGACCTTCGACTTTAGTGCGTACCCGGCGCTCCTCCATGTACTTGGACTGCAGGTAGAAGCCGTAGTAGGCGCCCGCGAGGCCGCCGCAGAGCGCGAAGATCGCGCGACCCGTGGAGCTGCCGCCGCCGACGCTCACGCCGCCGACCGGAGGAGGAGGACCGTTCATCTTGGGGTGTTCAAGAGTGGCCGCATACGTTCTTCAAGGTATCTAGTGCCCGCATACTCCTTGTGATAGTGACATAACTCAAACGAATACCTATATTTTATCACTAGAATGGGACGCCAAACGACGCGAAGCAGCGGCGGCTTCTCGCGCCGCAAGTCGCGACGACGACGACGCCTCCGTCGCTGGCGCTCACGTACGAGCTCAGCGCCTCCGGCTTCTCTGTCCATTCCAGTTTTTGTGTCGCCATCCGCAGGTCCAAGCGCGCCAGCGAATTCACGAGCGTTCAAGAGCTACCATCGATGTGGTCGACCGCGATCCGCAACTTCGCGGTCATCTTCGCCACGCTCGTGACGATCGCGAACGCTGCGACTGCCGAGACGTGGGGATATCACGACGACCGCCCGTCGCAGCCGGGGCCGTCCAAGTGGTCGACCGTGGCCGCGGCGTGCGGCGGCAAGAGTCAGTCGCCGATCAACCTCGTGTACCACAGCAACAGCATCGTGAACCTCTGGGGCACGACGGACGTGGCGCCGATCAAGCTCAACGGCGCGTGCAAGGGCTTCAACCTCAAGCAGCTCGTCGATGTCTTCAAGTGGGAGCTCTCCGGCTCGAGCGGTACGGCTCGGCGATCTGTGATGGGTGTAGCTGGCTTGCCTGTGTGCTGACGAGCGCGCACGCGTGCTCGCGCAGCCTGCAAGGTCTCGCTCGAGCTCCAGAACGGCAAGACGTACTCCCTGCTGCAGTTCCATGTCCACACACCGTCGGAGCACACGATCGAAGGCCACAACTACAACGGCGAAATCCACTTCGTGCACAAGGAGGACGGCGGCGACGGGCTCCTGGTCGTCGGCGTCCTGCTCAACGCCGAGGAGAACGTGGGCAAGTACGACTGGGTCGAGAACGTGCTCACGACGATGGGCAAGGGAGTCGAGGGCACAGTGATCGCAGTGGACCTCGGGTGCGTCACGACTGCCTCTGCTTGCAACTGCTTTGAGCTCGCATCGTCATGGATCTTGTCGTGTTCGTGGTGTGTGGTGTGCGCTTGCTGTGCGCAGCGTCAACTACGTCGACTTGATCAACCACCTCGTGAGCAAGAGCCACCTGTTCAACTACAGCGGCAGCTTGACAACGCCTCCGTGCAGCGAGATCGTGAACTGGTGGGTGCTCAACAACCCGCTCTCGATCTCCATGGAGGAGCTCAAGGAGCTCCAGGACAGCCAGAACGAGCTCCCGGACTCGAACGCCGGCGCGAACAACCGCCCGACGCAGTCGCTGAACGACCGTCTCATCAAGTACTACTGAGCGACCGGCGCCAGCAAGACGAGGAGCCTGAGAACTCGGGTTCTCTGTTCATAGTGCGTGCCACAAAGCCAAGGCAGCGTGTGCATCCAACTCCTACTTTTGTGCGAGCTGAGTTTGACACTGCGTCTCACACATCGTGCGTCTTGATCGGGTCCCAGCCCGTGACCAAGTACTCGTCGAGGGCGTCGAGTCGCGCCACCTGCGCCGCCGAGAGCCTCAGCGCCGCCGCCTCCAGATTGAGCCGCTGGCGGTCCGGGTTCACGGACTTGGGCAGCGTGACGAACCCCTTCGCGAGGCTCCACGCCACGAGTACCTGCGCGGGCGTCGCGCCGCTCCCGATCTCCTCCGCGATGGCACGCACGACCGGGTCCGCGAGCTTGGTCGCCTTGGCGAGCGGCGAGTACGCCTGCATCAAAATCCCTTGCTCCTCGTTGAACGCTACGAGGTCCGAGCGCGTCATCCACGGGTGCAGCTCCACCTGGTTCACCGCCGGTCGCACCGTCCACGTCTCCGCGAGTTTGCGCAGGTGGTTCTCGCCGAAGTTGGACACGCCGATATCGCGCACCACACCCTCGCGCTGCAGGTCCTCGAGCGCGCGCCACGTTTCGGCGCGCGTGGCCGCGTCTGCCGGAGCGTGCAGCAGGAAGAGATCAATGTAGCCGAGTCCGAGTTTGTCGTTGCTCTCCCGTGTGGTCGCCACGGCGCGGTCGTACCCCCAGTTCGTGACGAAGAGCTTGCTCGTCACGAACACCTGCTCGCGCGGGACGCCAGAGTCGCGCACGGCCCGACCGACGTCGGCTTCGTTGCGGTAGTACTGCGCAGTGTCGATGTGGCGGTAGCCGAGACGGAGTGCGGACGCCACGGCGTTGTACGTCTGAGCGCCGGGCTCGCTATGGTACACGCCGAGGCCGATCGTGGGGATCGTGGCGCCGCTCGGTAGCATCGTGGTGGCGACGTGAACAGTGCTCATGACTGCTTCTGCTTCTGCTGTTGAGATCGGAGAGCTTGGAGGGCGTGCGCTTGAGGTCTCGGATTGACGAATGACCCCCTCGCTAAGCCACCACGAGCACCACGAGCACCACGAGCACCACGAGCACCACGAGCAAACCTTCTTCTTCCGCCCGAGCTCAACATGAGCTCAGCACCAGCTAACACCATCAGAACTGATGAGTCTGTCTGTGTTGACGACATTTCTGATAAATAGGCGTCTCCTTGACATTCACTCTTACATCACTCCTGTTCTGATTTCAAATCACATTTCCAATAATGGTCGCATCAATCTCGATAACCCGATTTTCTCAATAGGACCGAAACGGATCGTAACTTTATAACCTAAGGGTACGGTCCGATTCGCAAATTTCTCTCGGCTCATCAGTTCTGATTATGCTAGCTGGTGCCGATGGCTTGGCACCAGCTAACATAATCAGAACTGATGGGGCTTGCCTGTGTTGACGACATTTCTGACGAGGACACCACCCCACGCACCATCAACGTACGACCGACCTCTCTACCTCCACTAGCAACGCCCTCGAGCCCTGTCTCACTGCGTTATGACACACACTCACACGCAGGAGTACGCGCTGCTCGAGTTCCTCGGCGAGGG
>JAASGM010000725.1:0-14088 GCA_023334215.1 Globisporangium cystogenes | reverse complement strand
CCCGGAGCTCCAGGGCCGCAAGTTCTACGTCACGGGCGAGAGCTACGCCGGCATGTACATCCCGTTCCTGGTCGACCTGCTCGTCAAGCAGCCGATCGCGGGCGTCGACTTCGCGGGCTTCGCGATCGGCAACGCCTACACCGACAACCAGATCGACAACAGCGCGTACGTGGACTACTACTACTCGCACGGGCTCATCTCGCTCGAGAACTACCGCGAGATGCAGAAGGTCTGCAGCCGCGAGAACATCGGTTGTGTCTTCACGGGCGGCAACTGCACCGACGCGTGCAAGCAGGTCCTGGCGGAGGGCCTCCTCACGATGGACGAGGACCAGTTCAACCCGTACTTCATCTACGGCGACAAGTGCCTGCTGACCGCGAACCAGGCGACCGCCATGCGTCTTAGCGCGTCGCTGACGCTCTCGAAGTTGCCGCCCTCCTCTTCGTCTGCGACAACGACAGCGCACTCTGCGAGCCGGAGACGCCTCGAGCTCGCGACGACGTGGAACCAGCGCGAGGACATCGTGCCGTGCGCCGACACGTTCACGCACGACTACCTGAACCAGAGGGCGGTGCAGGAGGCGATCCACGTCGAGGACTTGGTCGAATGGGAGTCGTGCAGCGGCGCCGTCGGCGACCTGTTCACGAGCAGCGACTCGTCCCTGCAGAAGTACCGCGACGTCCTCGGCAAGGGCCTCAACATCCTCATCTACAGCGGCGACGCGGACTCGGTCGTCAACTTCATCGGCACGGAGCGCTGGATCGGCGAGGAAGGGCTCAAGCTCCACGTGACCGACAAATGGAAGGCCTGGTTCGGTCCGGACCAGCAGCTCGCGGGCTACACGCAGGGCTACGACGGCTTGACGTTCAAGACCGTCAAGGGAGCGGGTCACATGGTGCCGGCCGTCAAGCCGCTGCACGGCCTGTACCTGTTCGAGTGCTTCGTGTTCGGCGAGGAGGCGTGTGCGGCCTTCACGTACCCGCGTGACATAGAGGAGATCGAGTCCGGCGCGTTCACGGAGCTCGCGAGCGCGCCAGTCGTGAACGCTGCGTGGTTGCCGGTGTTTGCGGTGTGTGTGGCGGCGATCGCAGCGGCCGTGGTGGTCGGCACGCGCCGCTCCCAGCGCCGCTCCGAGTACGAGGCTATCGACACTCGCGTGTAGCAGGTAGACAGCAGCAGTGACTAGTGTCCGGGTGGGCAGGTTGACTTCGTCTGCGGCGTTCGTTTGCTTCTCCCATGTCGTTGCGTGACGCGTAACAAGCCGCTGGATCCACCCTCTCGTGTCGTCTCGTGAGTGCGCATCAAGTGATGAGTGTGCGAAGAGAGCAAGTGCGTGGTGTCCTGCATGCTCGTGATTGGTGCGCGCGTTCAAGCGCCGGCCGCCAAGATCTCTCTCCGATCGATCTCTTGTCGCCCGGAGTGCTCAGTCTGCGATCCTCCGCCTCGCGCGCAAGCACCGTGTCCCGCCTTCTTGCCTTGGGTCAACCTTCCGCCTCGCCATGAAGCTCCTCTCGCTCGCGTACGCGGCGCTCGCAGCAGCGTCGTCGGTGGCGCTGGCGTCCGCGCACAAGAAGGCGGCGCCGCGCAACGAGCACCAGATCACGGCGCTGCCGGGGATCAAGGCCAAGGACGTGGCGTTCGACCAGTTCGCCGGCCAGCTGGAGCTCGCGACGCACGAGAAGCTCTTCTACTGGTACGCCGAGTCGCAGAGCGAGCCCGCGAGCGACCCGATCGTGCTGTGGCTGAACGGTGGGCCCGGGTGCTCGTCGATCAACGGCTTCTTCACGGAGAACGGGCCGTTCGTGGTGCAGGCGGACCTGTCGGTCAAGGTGAACCCGTACGGCTGGAACCGCAAGGCGAACGTCGTGTGGCTCGAGTCGCCCGCGGGCGTGGGCTTCAGCGGCCCACTGCAGGACGCGAGCTACTACAACGACGACGTGGTGGCGAGCCGCCTTCACGAGTTCCTCGCGCTCTTCTTCGCCAAGTACCCGGAGCTCCAGGGCCGCGACTTCTACGTCACGGGCGAGAGCTACGCGGGCATGTACATCCCGTACCTCGTCGACAGGCTCGTGGCCGCTCCGCTCGCGGGCGTCAAGCTCGCGGGCTTCGCGATCGGGAACCCGCTCACGGACAACAAGATCGACGGCGACGCGTACCTGGACTACTACGCGTCGCACGGGCTCATCTCGTTCGCGCACGCGCGCACGGCGCTCGAGCAGTGCGACGGCAACGTCGCGCAGTGCATGTTTACGCCCGTGAACTGCACGGACGCGTGCCGCGGCGCGATCGACGCCGCGTTCGCGGCCGCCGACACGCCCAACTTCAACCACTACTACATCTACGGGGACGTGTGCCACCTCAAGAACAGCCAAGGCGGTGCGCTGCACGCGCGCCAGGCGACGAAGGCGAACCCGGCGGTGGCGGCGGCCGTGCAGACGCACCGCGGCGAGATCGGGCCGTGCACCGAGGTGTTCACGGAGAAGTACCTGAACCTGCCCGAGGTGCAGGAGGCCGTGCACGTGGACGGCGCGCCGGTGACGTGGGTGGACTGCCAGCCGTTCATCTCGCGCCACTTCACGCGGAGCCTGTCGTCGCTCCCCAAGTACCGCAGCATCCTCGGGAAGGGCTTGAAGGCGCTGATCTACAGCGGCGACGCCGACTCGGTCGTCAACTTCATCGGCACGGAGCGCTGGATCACGCAGGAGGCCGGGCTGCACCTGAAGGAGGTGGATCCGTGGAAGGCGTGGTACGGCCCGGACAAGCAGATCGCCGGCTACGTCCAGGGCTTCGACGGATTGACGTTCAAGACTGTCAAGGGGGCGGGTCACATGGTGCCGGCGGTCAAGCCGCTGCATGGTCTCCACCTCTTCGAGTGCTTTGTGTATGGCGAGGAAGAGTGTGCGGGCTTCAAGTACCCTCGCGACGCGTTCGAGGCCGAGGCTGGTGATGACGACGACGACGACGACGAGGGCGATGAGAAGGACGCGGCTGCCAAGGTGGAGGACGTCGTGCGCCTCAAGGCGACTGTGAGCGGCTACAGCAGCAGCTCGGAGCCGCGCTCGTCGTCGTCGTGGGCGTCGTCCTCTGCGTTTGTCGTTGGCGGCGGTGGTCTGCTGGTGCTCGTGGTCGCCGTCTTCCGCGCGCCGCGCCGCCAGCGCCGCGTCGTCGACGAGGAGCGCATTCCGTTCGCGACGCGCGTGTAGCCATTCCAATGGTGACCACACGTTTGCTGCTGGTTACTGGATTCAAGTGTTCACACGTCGCAGATACAGACACAGTTGATGCGCGTCAATCCACATAAGTATGCTTGTAATCGCACTTCAGAGAACATCTTGTTTTCAGTATGTGTTGATAGCGACCTCCCCTCGCCAACACTCGACGATGCCGCCTCCAAGAGGCTTCCCGCCGCTGCTCCAGCTGCTGCTGCGCGCGCACCCGAAGCCGCGTGGACGGTCGGGCGCCGCGCTGCTCTCCGCTGCTACCACCACCAGCAGCAGCAGCTTCAACTTCAATAGCAGCAGCGCAGGTGGCGCGGCGCGGGAACTCTCGTCGGCCGCGGCGCCGCCCTCCAAGCGGCGCAGCAAGATCAGCGCCGCCGCGGCCCAGAAGCAGAAGCGGCTCCAGGAGCAGCAGGACGCGCACTGGCGCGAGTTCGTGAACGCACTGCGCACTTTCCACGCGCACGAGCAGCACTTCGCCGTGCCGTCGCGCTTCGTCGTGCCGGCGCCGTCGCCGTTCCCGCTCGTCTTCTCGCCGGGCGGCGCGAAGCCAGGAGCGCCACAGCAGACACGTGGCGAGGACGCCGATGGCGCAGCGGTGGTGCCGCACCACCTGCGGCATGAATCGTGGCCCAAGGAGCTGCACGGGCTTCCGCTTGGCCAGCGGGTGCGCACATTCGTGCGCGCGGTGGCGAGCGGCGCGCTCAAGCAGAGCGCGCGGCAGCTCGCGGAGCTCGCTCAACTCGGTTTCCCGTGGAGCGACTGGGACGCGTACATCTTCGAGACTGTGACAGCGCCGGCGCTGGCCACGTACGCGGAGACCGAAGGCCACCTCTTCGTGCCGCAGAAGTTCGTCGTGCCGCACGGCGACCCGGCGTGGCCGCGGTCGACGTGGGGGATCCCGCTCGGCCACCACGTCGCGAGTCTGCGCAAGCAGCGAGAGGCCGGGCTCCCGGCCGCGCAGGTCGCGGCGCTCGAGCAGCTCGGGTTCGTCTGGCGCGTGCACGACGCCAAGTGGTTCCAGTTCTTCCTCCCAGGGCTTCGCGCGTTTAAGGAGCTCTACGGCCACGCTGACGTGCCGCTGGCGTTCGTGGTCCCGAAGCTGAGCACTGACAGCAGCAGCAGTGGAGACGAGAGAGGCGATGCGAGCGCCTGGCCGCCGCACCTCCGAGGGTTCATGCTCGGCCGCCACGTGTACATGGTGCGGTCGGGAAACTACGCGAGCCAGGTGGCGCTGTCTCGCGCGGAGCTGGAGGCGCTCGGGTTCTCGTTCAACCTGTCGGACTCGGCGTGGTCGCAGACCATCTTCCCGGCGCTGCAGGTGTTCGCGCGCGTGCACCAGCACTGCGACGTGCAGCAGGACTTCGTCGTGCCGGCGGCGGCGCCGTGGCCAGAGAAGGCGTGGGGGCTGCGCCTCGGGCACACGGTCAAGAGCATCCGGCAGGGAGCGTACGAGGACCAGGTGCACGCGCACCAGCGTGAGCTGGAGCTGCTCGGGTTCGTCTGGAACGCCAAGCAGCGCCTGGCGATGACGGTGCGCCAGGTGGTGCTCCCGGCGATGGCGACGTACCGCAAGCTGCACGGCCACGTGCTCATCAGCACGGACTTTGTCGTACCGGAGAACGACGCGGCGTGGCCGACGCCCACGCGCGGCTTCAAGCTTGGCCACTGGATCACGCGCGTGCGGTCGGGCCGCGTCGACATCCCGGGCTACCTGCGCGCCGACCTGGACGCCGTGGGCTTCGTCTGGCGCTTCAACGATGCGCGGTGGACTGAGATCCTGCTGCCGTCCTTCCGCGCGTACGCCGCGCTCCACGGCTCGTGCAAGGACATGAGCACCAAGTTCCACGTCCCGCACGAGCCGCCGTACCCGGAGCAGGCGTGGGGTGCGAACCTCGGCGGCGCCGTCTGGCACATGCGCAACGGCGACACGTACATCAACGACGACGAGAAGCACCTCGAGCTGCGGCAGCTCGGCGTGCTGTAGAGCAAGTGCACGCAAGCCTCCTAGTGCGCTGAATGAACTGTGTTTGGAAGTGTATGCAGCGAGTGAATGGGTCGTCAGGTGCCGTTAGGTGACGACTTCACCGTTCCTGTTCTACGACAGGTTCTCAATGTTGAGCGTCACCAGGTCGCGGAACGTGACCGTCTCCGGGTACACGAGCCGCGCGGTCTGCTTGACCTCGGTGCCGTTGACCTCGTAGATGTAGATGTTGCGGAAGCGCCGGCGCAGGAACTTCATGAGCCAGATGCTCGTGAGGTCGTCGGTCTGGATGAGGAACTTGCCGTTCGCGATCACGTACCCGCTGCTGTAGATGCCGTCCGCCGACGCGAACTTGACGCCGCGCACGTACAGGCAGTTGTTGTAGTCGGCCACGACGCCGTAGCGGTTCTGGAGCGCCGCGCCGGTCGCGATCTCGAAGTGCGTCAGGTCGTGCTTGAGCTTCAGCAGCTGCTCCTCGTCCTCAGAGACCCCGGTCACGCGCTGCACGAGCAACTTGTCCGGGAAGAAGACCCGGTAGACCTTGCGGAGCGCCACGTACGCGATCACGACGAGGAAGGTGCTGAAGACCGGGAAGAGCAGCGCCATGATGAACCCCGAGTCGCGCTTCTGGAGGTGGTGCGGCGACCAGAACCGCAGCGGGCTGATGGACTCGAGCTCGGCGTCCACGTCGCTCATCGCGAGGCTGTACTCGTGGATCGAGGTCGCCACCGCCTTCTCGTAGAGCGACGTGAAGGCCTTGGTGAGCGCCACGCGACCCTGGAAGCCGGCGTAGAAGAGGCCGATCGTGAGTGCCGGGTCGATGCGCTCCTTGAGGACGTTCCCGATGAGCCCGATGAGGCTGAAGTAGAGCGCCAAGAGGTCGGCTCGGATGATCGCCGGGTACAGGAAGTACCCCTGCGTGCCGGCGAGCACGTTCCCCGTGTAGAGGCAGAACTCGGTGAGCGACCAGAAGCCGCTGATCCACCACGAGATCACGACGAGCGAGCTGCGCAGCCACAGCGTCGTGGACACGGCCACGAACGAGTCGCCGATCCAGAGCTTCCCGGCGCGGAGGTTGCGGTAGACCACCATGAGCAGCACGACCAAGTTCACGAGCACGTCGAAGGCGAGTAGGAGGTGGATGAAGTGCACCCAGGCCCACGAGTCCCGCAGCACCGGCCGCCCCCGCCACTGCCACGTCGAGATGACGGTGAGCGGGTCGTTCGAGAGGTCCCAGATTGTGTTGCGGATGTTGGACTGCTCGTTCTCCGACGACGCGTAGAAGCCCGTCCGGCACGCGGTGAGCACGACCTTGGCGTAGTCGCTCGACGGGTCGCGCGGGACGGCCTTGAGGCGCCAGAAGCTGTCGCGCGTGACCCCTTCGAGCGTGAACACCTCGAGCGCGGCGAGCGCGAACGGGTACCCGAGCGCGAGCACGAAGTGGTGATTGACGGTTTTCGCGCGGAGGTCCTTGATGTGCGTGACCGTGGAAATCGCGGCCGCGCCGCGCTCGTTCTGTGCCGGGATCATGTACTCCTGCGTCGACATGGTCACGATGAGCAAGTGCACGTCGTTCGGGTCCTGGAGCTTCCGCGTGAGGTAGTAAAAGCGCACGGACGTGTCGTCGTCGAAGACCACGGACGACGACGCGCAGTCCACGACCGGCACGATCAGCTCGCTCACGCTCGGGTCCACGAACGTGAGGTTGAACGCGACTCCACTCGAGAGCACTCCGTGGATCCACCGCTGGAATTCGTCGCTGTAGGTTCTCGACGCGACATCGATGCTCTTGCACGCCGTGAACGAAGCGGTTCCGTTGTCGAGGTACATGGTTCCGCTCCGAGGCGACGTGTCGTTCTTAAGCAATCTCGTGACGAGCGGACTCTCGCGTATCGTCGTGTTGCCCACGAACTTGGCGATCATCGGCGACTTGTACGGCTCGAACTTCATCTCGGGGTTCTCAGCGCCGCGCAGCACGTGGACCGCGTCCCTGCACGCCTCGAGACACGTCTGGAGGTACAGGATCGCGGCGGCGAAGATGACGAGCCGGCGCGTGATCGTGAACACGAAACCGAGGCGGAAGCGCATCGTCGGCTTGGTGTTCACGTACTCGGTGTTGCTGTGCCGGCGCCCGGGGCTTCTCGACTGGAACGCCGTGTCGTGCTTGGACGCGTCGATCACTGCGTGTTCATGGGTCGTCGCCTCGCTGTCGGCGTCGCGGTCTTTGAGCGCGCCGACTTTGTACGACGGGCGGCGGTCGGACGACATGGCGTCGCTACCGATGCCCGCGCTTGGGCGAGACGCGGCTTGCGGGGTCTTCGAGGGTGGCGAGAATGATCGATCGACCGATGGTGGGGCAGGAGGCGCGTCGTCGAGCGTGGCGATGTCGCGAGGCACCACTTATAGCACTCGGTGTCGAGTTAACCGCCGGTGCTGACATCGCCAAGTTCTCCGCTGGTGCTGATCTTCTTGCAAGTGCCTCATGGTGTGTCCGATCGACTCCGAACGGATCGCCAGCTTGACTCCAGTGTGCATGACGAGCGACTTCGTTGTGCAATCTTCTCAGCGGGGACGCCGATTCGCACCGCGTCGCCGAGTTCGCAGAGACTTCGACTTGAATCGACTGCAGACAAGGAGATGAGAAACTTGGACACTCTCCTCGTTGACAACTCTGTGAGCTTGGCGATGACTCGGCTCACGGAGACCACGATTCACCCATGTCCTGTCGATGAGAACTTGTAGCGTCCGTGTTCAGCCTACGAAAGGGGTGACTAGCTTACTAGTTATTTGATAGCTACTTGTAGTGTTCGCTTCCTGGAGCTGCACCGATGCGGTCTTCGCGAGTTCGCTATCATCGATACTACGTACTCCAGCGCGAGTTCCTCTGGCGCTTGCACTCATCCGCTCGCACGAGCGCAGCGGCGAGAGCGAGGTGGGGTCGAGACTCTCAAGGTTGGCGTGGCGGTGTGTGACGCGAATCGTGCACCATTATATTGTAACAGCTTTCGGCTATTCGAGACGCGCATCGTCAGGAGTCGGAGAAGGAGGACGATGCCTAGTGCCGCGCGGTACGAGCACCCGCCGTCTCCGCACAGCCTCAAGCAGCTCGCGGCGTCCGTCTTCGACCATCTCCGCAAGCCGTCGACGCGACCGCCGGGCAGTCGGTCGGTGGCGAAGATCGCGGTCGGGAGTCCGACGCACGGCCGGCGGAGCTCCAGGATCCCCAAGAACCCGCGCAGCGCCAAGAGCAACCGCACGGGCGGACGCACAGACGACGACGAGCTCTGGGAGTACTCGACCCCCACGCCGGAGATCCTGAGAGACCCCGCGCCGCAGTCACCGCAAGCAGCACGACACGATGCGTCAGGCAGCACTGTGAGCGCGCTAAAGAGCACGAGCTACGAGCTCGCGATCACGATGCAGCCGGAGATCAGGCGCCAGACGAGCCTCAAGAAGACCCTCGGCGCGCACGAGGCATCGCCGCACGCTCAGACAGACGACAACTGCGTTCGCGCGGAAGACCTCTACGGCGGCTACGACAACCTTGGCGACGACATCGACCCGGACGACGACGACCCCGACAACTTCGATGACGATGAGAACGAACTCGAGCAGGCACTGACAGCGGAAGCCCTGGACGAGCTTGCCTACTTCTCGCAGCGTGTGGGCAGCACCGACTTCAAGCTCCAGCGGCGGCACGTGATCCATCCGCACGGGCGAACGCGGGCGTTCTGGGACTCGGTGCTCCTCTTCCTCCTCACCTGTGCGTCCGAGCTGCCGTCTCTCGTTCGCTTGAGCCGCCGCCACTGCTCTCCATTCACTCGCACGTGCGCTGCTCGCGTGGTGCTCTTGATGCGCAGGGATCCTGATCGTCGTGCCGTTCGAGCTGAGCTTTCGGGAACTGGACGCGCGCATTCGCCGAGATCTGCTGCGCTTCGACCTCTTCGTCGACTGCTTGTTCGCCATCGACATCTTCCTCAAGTGCGTTGCACGTGACGGTGGTTGCTGCGATCCTCGTCGCGCTCTCTCTCAAGCTCTCTCTCTCTCTCTCTCTCTCGTTTGTACACACACCAGTTTCAACACTGCGATCGAGCGGGACGGCAAACTCCACTTCTCCTTCCGCTCCATCTACCACCACTACCTGCGCGGCTGGTTCGCGCTCGACGTCGCCTGGACGTTCCCGTTCTACGCGCTCTACGACAAGAACCTGTTCGACCCGGAGCTATCAGCCTCTGCGCCGCGCGTCGACGGCCACTCGGAAGCCTACAACTTCCTCCGCGTGCTGCGCCTGCTGCGCGTGGCCGAGCTGCCACACGTGCGGCGCCGACTCGAGTATTCGCTGCTCATCTCGTCTCGGATTAGCCGCCTCGGGAGCTTCCTGTACCTCGTGCTGGCGCTCTCGCACGTCTTCAGGTTCGTGTGCTGCCTACATGCTGCCTCTTCGAAGAGCTCGATTCGCTGACTTCGACCCCCTGTGGTCTTCGCCAGCTGCATGTTCGCGTACCTCGCGTTCGGAGACCACGAGCACCTCGCAGTCGCCGTCGAGTCGGGGCTGCTCGAGAACGCCGACCTGCAGACCAAGTACATTGCGTCGTTCTACTGGTCCATGATGACGATGACGACGGTGGGCTACGGCGACAGTGCGTTTGTTCTCTCTCTCTCTCTCTCTCTCTCTCGCTCGCTCGCTCTCGCTCTCTCTCTCCATCCGTGTCGGAGGTACTGACTGACTGTGTTGCCTGCCAGTCACGGTGCGCACCAACGCCGGTCGCGTCTTCGCGCTCGCCGCGATGGTCGTCGGCGGCGGCATCTTCGCGTACGGCATCACGAACGTCGTGGCACTCTTCCAGCAGCTCTACGTCGAGGAGAGTCAGCACCGGCAGAAGATGGACCAGGTGAACACGTTCATGCACAGCCGCGCGCTGCCCCGCAAGCTGCGCGACGAGATCCGCGCCAACTTCTTCCACATGCGCAAGGCCGCGCGCGAGGGCCAGGTGCTCGAGCGCGAGATCTTCCGGCAGATGTCGCGCACGCTCCAGTCGAGTGTCGCGACGATCTTCTGCCAGGAGGTGATGCCGCACCGATTCCCGTTCCTCGCGGGCTGCAACGCCGAGTTCATCCACGAGCTGTACCTGTCGATGGAGGTGCGGTGCTACCTCCCGGGCGAGGACATCATCCGGCAGGGCGACTTCGGCTCCGAGATGTACTTCCTCTTCGTCGGCCACGTCCAGGTCTTCCTCAACCACACCAAGGTCGCGGCGCTCGGCCCGACCGCCTTCTTCGGCGAGTTCGGCATCTTCAGCCCCACCAAGCCGCGCCTCGCAACGATCCAAGCCATGGACTTCAGCGAGACGCACTGCATCGACCGCCACGACGTCTTCCGGATCCTCGTCGACCACCCGTTCATGCTCCGCTCGATCCAGTGCCTCGCGGCGCTCCGGTCGCGCAAGGCGCTCGCCATCATGTACGAGAGTGGCGGCAAGTCGCGCACGCTGCTGCAGGGGCTCGCGTCCATGTGGCACCAGGAGGGCGTCCTCGGGATGCTGCCGAGGGGGCTCACGCGAGCCGACCTGCCGGCCGTGCAAGAGTACCTCCCGGCGAGTCCGCCAGCCACGCCGGCGTCGATGCGGCGCGCGTCGGTGCGCGCGACACTCGCCACCAGCCTCCCAGGCATCGACGGCGCGAGTCCAGGACCACGGCGCCGATCCGTTGTGCTGCCGAGCAGTCCCGTCGACCTGACGGCCGTGGCGTCAGCGAGGACAGCGCGGGTGTCGACGCTCTCCGCCCGGAGCGCGGTGGGCTTGACGCTCGACCCGTCTGCTGCAGGTGCAGGTGCAAGTGCGTCGGTGCTGCTCCGACCGCGCACGCCTGGCGCGCTCGCGAGAGCAGCCAACCCTGGCGACGCTGCGAGAGAGAGTCCGCAGGAGCGGTCGACGCGGCGGCGGACGTCGATCGCCGTCACGGACAAGACGCGCGTGGTCGCCAGCCTCGCGTCGATCGGCGTGCGCCTGTCGGCTCGCGAGAGTCTCGCCGAGAGCGGCCAGCCGGAGCCGGTGGCGGTGCAGCCTGGCACGACCGCAGCTCCAGCAGCCGACCCTCGACTGGATGTCCTCATCGCCCAGCTGCACGACATCGCCAAGCGCCAAGAGCTCCTGGACGACCAGATGCAGGAGATCCTGCTCGCGCTCGAATCCGACCGCCGCGGCCTCGGCCTCGACCGGTTCCGCGAGCGGCACCAGCGCAGCGGAGCGGTGCTGCCGCTCGTGCGCGATCGCTCGCAGTACTTTCACCGCGGTGCCGGCATCCCAGAGGACCGGAAGTCGAGGTTCGGGCTCTGAGCCAACACCGGTGTCCGCCACCAGCTGGCTTCGTTGATCGTTGTCTGCTATGTCACATGAGTGCATCGTTCTCTATCGCCACCGCCTCCTACTCAAAGAGCCCGGGAACCGCCTCGCTCTGCGCGACTTCGCCGCCCAGCAGCCGCGTGATCCACTGCCGCAGCGCGTCCGCCGATGTGTCGTGTCCGATGGGGTAGACCGCCACTTTCCGGCCCCGGGCGCTGCACGCGACCACGAACGCTGCGTGTAGTGGGAGCCAGGAAGCGAGCGTGTGTGAGAGAGAGGGTGAGAGAGTCCGCCCACAGTCGTCGCGACTGCAGAGCAGACGAGCGAGCGAGCGCGCACCTGGCGAGGGGCTTCCGAACTGCGCGGCCCACTTCTGCCGCTCGGCTGCCGAGCACGTCTCGAGGTCCTTCCAGCAGAACGTGAGCGGGTCGCGCTGGAACTCGCCCGCCAGGCGCTCAATGGCGTCGAGTTGCTCTGGGTGTGTGTGATAGTGAGAGAGAGAGAGAGAGAGTATGAGAGAGCGAGAGTGAGCGAGAGAGCAGAAGCTTAAGAGGAGAACGCGTCGCCGCACCTCGGACGTCGGAGTAGCCGTGCGTGTGCGCGTCAGACGGGAAGAAGAGCAGCGTGCGGCGGCCACGCGCCGTCAGGAGCACCGGGCTGAACGCGTAGATCGACGGCGCGAAGACTTTCGCGAGCTGCGCCAGCGGACTGGCGCGCGGCGGCGTCTCCTGTGCCCACGACAGCGCGTTAGTTTTGGCTCGTGAAGCGCCACAGGAAGGGAGCGAGAGTGAAGGGGGTACTAGTATGTGGGGACCCACCGGCTCGCGGTCTCGCGCGCTCGACGACGACGACGACGACTGTTGCTGCTGCTGTGGCTGTTGGCTCGCGGCGGCATCCGCTGGCTTGTGGCTCGGCAGCACCATCAGCAGCCACGCGACGAACGCGCCGATCGCGAGCGTCGCGAAGGAGATCGGGAAAGGCGCGCCGCTCTGCTGCTGGTAGAACTGCTGCTGTTGATAGTAGCGCTGCTGCTGCTGCTGGTGATAGTAGCGCTGCTGCTGCTGCTGGTGGTGGGAGTAGCCGCGGTCGCGGTTCTGGCTCTGCTGCTGCTGGGCGCCGCCGTTGCCCACGAGGCGCTCGTAGGCGGCGCCGATGCGCAAGAACTCGCTCTCGGCCTGCGGGTTCCCCGGGTTCTGCGCGTGCAGCAAGCGAGGGTTTGTGGCGCTGAACAAGAGACGCGAGACACCACGTCGCTCGGACCTTGTCCGGGTGCCACTTGAGCGCGAGCTGGCGGTACGCGCGCTTGATCTCGCTCTCCGACGCGCGGCGCGAGACCCCGAGCACCTTGTGCGGGTCCTCGTAGCGCCCGGCGGCGCCCGCCGCAAGCAGTGCCAGCGCCAGCGCGAGCAACCTGACCTGCATGTCGGAATCAACTATCACAGCGTTGCCGGTCTTTTTGTAGAATTGTACTGAGGGTCTGTACGCACCACCGTACAACTGTACGGTGGTGCGTACAGTTTGACTCGTCCGAACAAAACATTCAGAGTCGCGCACAGAAAACAATTCTGAACGTTTTTGTACGGACACCCAAAAAATTTCCTGAATCGCGTTCAAGACGCACTTTGTACAGCGATCTGAAAATGGATAGTTAGGCAATGCAAATCTGAAAGGACGAAGGGACAAATGTTCCAGGATCGTTCTCTGTACGCATTGAGATGAAAGTGTCATTTTTTGGACATGTTCCTCGCGTTTAATTATATTCTTGCGAGCCATTTCGCGTTGCAAAGTCCAATACTTGTTTATATCGGAAACTAGTCAGAAGTGACAGACTGACAGAAGTGACAGATCCACAGCTGACAAAGAAGAGCCAGAGGAGTTCACACAAAAAAGCGAAATCAAGAAGACAGGGAGTTGATTTTTGTCGACAAAATTGTGCGCACACACTTAATACAGGAAATCCGAGCCAAAAGCTCCGAGTTGAGCACTTGGGACTTGTTGTAGTTCAGATTTTTAGGTTTTAGCTGCAAAACATGCAAAAACACTGAAACAAGTTTCGAAACTAGGGCAAACACACTGAAGCATTTTTGACATATATCTGACGGGTCGTGACATTTCAAACACAAGGACCAAGTGGGTTTGACATTTCGAATACAAGGATCGTACTTTTCGAGAAGGCCTAAAACGGATCAATTAGTGAATCAGTTTAGACAGGATTTCACTTCGCGCGGCGCACAAGAGCTCGAGGGACAGTGCAGGGCGGCGGCGCCCCGCGCCAGGCCAAGCAGCACGAGAAGGGCAAGCTGACGGCGCGCGAGTGCATCGAGCTGCTGCTGCACCAGGACACGTTCCGCGAGTACGACGTGCTCAAGCCGCACCGCTGCGCCGACTTCGGTATCGCCGACTTCGGCATGGACAAGCAGCAGATCACGGGCGACCCCCGCGCCTCGTGTTGGCGAAGCACATCGGACAGCTTCTTTACATTGTCGCGCACTGCTGTGAACATGACGTCGCGCATCATCTGGTATGAGAACATGCTGCTGGCGGT
>JAASGM010000724.1:0-14090 GCA_023334215.1 Globisporangium cystogenes | reverse complement strand
GCGCCTCTGCGACCACCACAGTCGACGCAACGGCGCCGATGGCAAGAACAACAGCGGCGGCGAGAGCGACGAGCTCTCGTTTGACGGCGACCCCGAACTGGACGACATGGACATCTCGTTCGAGGAGATGCTCATGATGTTCGAGATGATGTTTGGCGGTGCGAGCCACGGGAGCAAACGCGCGAAGGCGAAGGCGACAACGACGAAGAAGCGAGCGAGCGCGAAGAAGACAAGTGCGCCGAGCTCGAAGGGGAAAGCGCCGCAAGTGCGCGTGCCTCTCCGAGGCGGCGGGAGACGAGGTCCATCGCGCAACGGCGGGTTTACGTCTGCGTCGCTGTTCGGGAGCGCAGAGGAGATGCTGTTCCAAAGCTTCGTGACGATGGAGATGGCGCGAGAGATGTACGTGGCGCGTCTGGCTTGGCGACGATCACGAGGTTCGAACAGAGGGGACTGACGAGTGAGCGTTGTGTGCTGTGTGTGGTGCAGAGGCGACTTGGACGAGGGTTTCGCGTCGATGAGCAGCTTCTTCGGGAGCTCCTTCGGCGACTCGGACTTCTCGTTCGGGAGCGACTTCGACAGCAGTGACGGCGACGGCGATGACGCGTTATTCTGTAAGCGCGCGCCTGGAAAGAAGCCGAAGCCTGGTGCTCGGGCTGCAGCAGCCGCCGCGAGGAACAGCTCGAGTCGAGGCAAGAGCTCGACTGCGTCGTCAGCACCTCCAAGCAACCAGAAGGCAGACGATCCCTCTAGCAGTGCGTGTGTTGTCGCTGCTGCTGCTTGATCTGATGGCGTCACGCTCACCGCTTCACCCGACACTGCGCTTGTGCACGTGCAGCAGCAGAACATGTGGAGTGCAAACCCGAAGCGGATGTGAAGGGGGCTGAGAGCGTACCGGAAGCGCAAGAGATCACACTGGAGTCTCGCGTGCGCGTCTTCGGCAAACACGTCGGGGTTCGTCGCTCCGCTTGCGTGGCGGATCGTCCTGTACTCGCTGGACTAACTGTGGATGGAGATGCCTGGGATGCCTGCAGGTCGTGAAGTTCGCGGGGCAGGTGCACTATGCGAAGGGCGACTTTGTCGGCGTGGAGCTGAGCGAGCCGCTCGGGAAGAACGACGGCACAGTCAAGGGCGTGTCGTACTTTGCGTGTCCGCCGCAGTTCGGGCTCATGGTGCGGCCGGAAGATGTGGTGCTCGTCGCTTAAGTGAGCTGATGCTGCTACTGGCGCCTCGGTGAATCCAAAGTACTTGATGAACAAGTAATGTCTGGAGAGACCGACCTCGAAGAACTGAAGCGCGCGATGCCGCGGCGTCAGCGTCCGAAGTGTCCGAGGAACCGGAAGTTCTCGAAGTGCAGGGTGAAGCACCACCCAACAACTTCAGAAACCGGATTCGCACTTAGCCGCGTCGTGTTGACGCGACAATCACTTTTGTGGCCAATCACACAGCAGCAGACCCGTCGTTTAGAGCCAATCGGCGAGGGATTCGAAACCTGCGGCGGAGAGCTCATCAGCTCATTCGGGAATCCGCCCTCCAAGCCCTCCAAGCTCTTCGCTCCCCAGCCCCTTCAAGATGCTCGCCCGCTCCGCCATCGCGACCGTGGGCCGCGCGTTCAGCACCGCCGCGGGCGGCAAGAAGGTGGCCGTGCTCGGCGCCGCCGGCGGCATCGGCCAGCCGCTCTCGCTGCTGCTCAAGGACAGCGACCACATCGCGCACCTGAGCCTCTTCGACGTGGTCAACACGCCGGGCGTGGCCGCGGACATCGGCCACATCAACACGCGCGCCAAGGTGACGGGCCACACGGGCATGGACAACGCGCACGACGCGCTCAAGGGCGCCGACATCGTGGTGATCCCGGCCGGCGTGCCGCGCAAGCCCGGCATGACGCGCGACGACCTGTTCAACACAAACGCCGGCATCGTGCAGTCGCTCGCGACGGCGGCCGCCAAGGCGTGCCCGGAGGCCATGCTGCTCATCATCGCCAACCCGGTGAACTCGACCGTGCCGATCGTGGCCGAGACGTTCAAGAAGCACGGCGTGTACGACCCGAAGCGCCTCTTCGGCGTCACCACGCTCGACGTCGTGCGCGCCAACTCGTTCGTGGCCGAGAGCCAGGGCTGGGACCCGCGCACGACGAACATCAAGGTGATCGGCGGCCACGCCGGTACGACGATCCTGCCGCTGCTGTCGCAGGTGAGCGGCGCGTCGTTCTCGGACGAGCAGATCGCGCAGCTCACGCACCGGATCCAGTTCGGCGGCGACGAGGTCGTCAAGGCCAAGGACGGCGCCGGCTCGGCGACGCTCTCGATGGCGTACGCCGGCGCGCGCTTCACGCTGCGCCTGCTGGACGCGATCAGCGGCGCGAAGGACGTCGTCGAGTGCTCGTACGTGCAGAACGACGTGACCAAGCTCCCGTTCTTCTCGACGCCCGTGACGCTCGGCCCGAACGGCGTCGAGCAGGTGCACCACTTCGGCGCGCTCTCGGCCGTCGAGCAGAAGAACTTTGACGAGATGATCGTGGACCTCGAGAAGCAGATCGCCAAGGGCGTCGCGTTCGCCAACAAGAACTAGGGCGGCTCGCGGCGGCGGTGACGTCGCGCGCGTCGGCGGAGAGCAGGAGGCGCGCGCTAAGCGACTACACTGAATGCATCCACTCGCTCACTCGCTCACTCGCTCACTCTGCACGGCGGTCGCTCCCTAAAGGGGATGGCGGCGGCGGCGTCGTCTATTGCTCTCGGTTGGATGGCGTGGCACGAGCTCCATCACGCGCAACACCTCCGAGCGCTTAGTGATAAAAACAAGGTGAGCCCCTCGCCTTCGTGAGCCAACTGAGTGGCTATTGCTACAAGATGGTCGTGCAGGTGCAGGTGCTGAGCGTGAGCTCGGTCGAGATGGCGCCGTGTCTGCTGCTCTCGACCGAGTCCCAGCGGTGCGTCCTTCCCCTTACATGCACTCTTAGGCGCCCACGCTCTCTTGCGCTCACTATCGGACGCGTCCGTCCGCCAGCTTCCTCATCGACGTCGGCGACGGCACGCAGCGCATGTGCATGGAGCACCGCGTGCGCCTCGCGAAGCTCAAGCACGTGTTCCTCACGCAGCTGCGCGCGCACACGCTCGGCGGCCTCCCGGGCATGGTGCTCACGGTCTCGGACACCGGGAAGGACGCGCTGCGCGTCTTCGGGCCCCCGGGCACGCAGCGCTACCTCGCAGCCACGCGCCACTTCCTCTTCCGGTGCGTGCTGCGCGAGTCTGCGTGTTGCCGCGTTGCTGCTAACCGCCGCGTCGGCCGATCGGCGGCCTCTCTGGCGCGTTAGTCCCGACTTCGCGCTCCAGGGCGTCGACCTGCAGCCGCACGCGCAGCTGCCGACTGCGTGCTACGCAGACAGTGAGGTGCAGGTCTTCGCGGTCGTCACGGGGCGGGCGAAAGCCGGCGTGAAGCGCAAGCTCCACGCGTCTGCCAGCAGCAACAGCAGCGCAGACGAGGCGGCGCCGCCCGCGAACGACTGCGTGAGCTACGTGATCGAGACGCTCCCGCAGCGCGGCAAGTTCCTCGTCGAGCGGGCGGCGGCGCTCGGCGTGCCCAAGGGGAAGCTCTTCGGGCAGCTGCACCAGGGCAAGGACGTGACGCTCCCGGACGGCCGCGTCGTGCGCTCGGCCGACTGCGTGACGTCGACGCTGCCGGCCGCCGGCTGCGCCGTCATCGCGTGTCCGTCGGTCGCGTACGTCGACGAGCTCGTGCGGAGCTCCAGCGGCGGCTTCCGGCGCTACCAGCACGGCGCTGTGGACGCCGCCGACGCGGAGCAGCAGGCGAGCGCGACGGCGGCGGCGGGGGCCCCCGAGGTGCAGCTCGAGGCCGTGTTCCACCTCGCAGCCCCGGAGGTGCTGCAGCACCCCAAGTACGCCGCGTGGGTCGCGCGCTTCGGCGCGGACGTGGAGCACGTGCTGCTGAGCCACGACGCGTGTCCGCGGAAGACCGTGTACCGCGCGTCCGCGACGCTCCAGGCGCAGCTGCAGAGCGTCTTCCCGCGCGCGTTCCCGGCCAACGACAGCGAGCTGCAGGACGCCGAGGCGCCGCTCGCGCGCCGCGTGACGCTGCCGTTCGCGCCGGCCAGCAAGCCCGCGCTGCCGGCGGAGAGCATGCTGCGGTTCACGCTCGCGCCGGCCGCGCGCCGTGGCGTCGACGCGTCTGCGTGCTGGCAGCGCCTCGACTTGGACGAGGTGCGCGCGTCCACCGCCGCAGTCCGCGAGCGGCTCCAGCAAGCAGCGGCGACCGCCACCGCCAGTGCTAGCAGCACCAGTGCGCCGACCCCCGCACTTGCGGTTCACGGCCGCATCACGTTCCTCGGCACGGGCTGCGCGATCCCGTCCAAGTACCGGAACGTCACGGGCATGTACCTCGAGATCGACAAGCCAGCAGCAGCAGCAGCAGGGGCAACAGCAGGAGGAGAACGAGCGAGCGACTGGAGCGGCTTCATGTTGGACTGCGGCGAAGGCAGCTTCGGGCAGCTGGTGCGGTACGCGAACGGCGACGCGCGGCGGCTGCGCGCGCTCGTGACCAAGCTCCGGTGCGTCTGGATCTCGCACAACCACGCGGACCACCACCTCGGCCTCGTGCGGCTGCTGAGCCAGCGGCGGGCGGGCGACGACGAGGCGGAGGCGGAGGAGGCCGAGCCGCTGCTGGTCGTCGGCCCCACGAACGTCGCGCGCTGGCTGGACGAGTACAGCGCAGTGGACCCGAGCGTCGCCGGCGCGTACCGCTTCGTCGACAACTGCTGCTTCGACGAGCTCGACGCGCGGTTCCAGGAGGCGGCCGCGGCGTCCAAGGCCGCGCGCGCGTGGCTGCGCGAGGCGCTCGGCGTGACGCAGTTCGAGTGCGTGCCGGTGACGCACTCGTTCCAGTCGTACGCGCTCGTGGCGACGTTCGGCGAGGCGCTCACGGTCGCGTTCTCGGGCGACTGCCGGCCGAGCGCGCGGTTCGCGGCCAAGGCGCGCGGCGCGTTCCTGATGGTGCACGAAGCCACGTTCGAGGACGCGCTGGCGGGCGAGGCCCGGAGCAAGTGCCACTGCACGACCGCCGAGGCCGTCGACGTGGGCCGGCGCGCCGACGCGACGCACCTCATCCTGACGCACTTCAGCCAGCGGTACCCCAAGATGCCGGTGCGGGAGGGCGGCGACGGCGGCGACGTGCTCTCGGCGATCGACCTGCTCTCGCTGCGCTTCGACGAGCTCCGCCAGCCGCAGCTCATGGACGTCTGCGCGGAGCTCATGGCGCTCGGCGACGCCGCCGACGGTGAAGAGGAAGAAGACAACAACGCGGCAGCCAAGTAGCCGCGGCGGACGCACGCGTGACGCGAGTCGGTCTATTGGAAACACGGGAGGGAGGGTGGGGGAGGAGAACGGTCACGAGGAGGGCGACGGCGACGACAGCGACGCCAGCAGGCGGAGGTGCGGGAAGCAGATCGACAGCGGCGGCGGCGGCGCGAGCATCGCCGGAACCGGAGCTGTTGGTGCTGGTGCTGACGCAGCTGAGCAGGAGGACGAGGAAGGTGCCGACAACAACACGCGCGATGACGACGCGGCGTCGTCATCGTCCTCTGCTGCTGCTTTGTCCGCTTCTTCCTGGCGCCGTAGCTGCTTGTACAGGCGGTTGAACGTGTGGCGCGCGGCGAGCGCGTTCGCCTGCAGCTTCTGCACCGCGAGCAGCTCGCGGATCTGCGCGCGGTAACTGGCGTGCAGCGCCCGGAGCTTGAGCGCGACGAGCTTCTTCTGGCGGCGCTTGAGCTGCTTGCGCTTGATGAAGTCGCTCGACAGCGCCTTCTTCCAGTTCGCCTTCTTGCCGCCCATGTCCGCCGACCCGCTCTTCCGCTTGAGCGTCGACGCCGAGGACGAGGCCGAGGACGAGGACGCGCACGCGCAGTCGTGCAGCTGGAAGACGCGCGCCTTCTCTGCGAAGAAGTTGCGCTGCAGGCGCTCGTTCTGCTCCATGAACTGCAGCAGCAGCGCCGCCTGCTCGTCCACCACTCGCGCGTCGCTCTCCTCGCCAGCAGCAGCCGCAGCTCCGGACGACGCCCGGGACGCGTCCGGCGACTGGAACTGGAACAGCGAGGCCGACAGCAGCGAGCCGTCGTCGCTCAGCAGCGGCGTCGTCACGAACGCCGGTTCGGTCGCTTCCAGACGCTCGAGCTCGTCGTCCACGTCGTCTTCGTCACTCGCCGCCATCTCGACGTCGTTGGCTGCAGCAGCCCCTTCCTCCTCGTCCTCCCTCTCTTCCCTCTCGACCACGACGACGCGCCTGCTGCTGTCGCCGCGCTTCTTCTTCGCTGCGACCGCCTTCGTCGTGCTCAAAGTCGCCGCCTCAGCGCGGACAGCACTACCGCCGCTCGCGTGCCTTGTCGGCGCGTTGCTCGTCACGGAACTCCGCTCGGCCACCTTGTTGGCGCTCGGCTTCGCTGCAGAAGACTCGTCGTCGCCGTCGTCGATCGCGGGCGTGTCGGCATCCGAGAAGAGCGTCTTGGAGCGCGACTTGCTGCTCTTTGCGGCGCCAGCTGCCACAACCGCCGCCGCCGCGTCCTCGCGAGGCTGCTTGGCCGCCTTCGGGGGCGGTGTCCACTCCAAGTCCTGGAGCACCAGCAGCTGCTTGGCGCGCTGCGACAGCTTCGCGTGCGCCTCGGGCGTGTTCGGGTTCGACGCCCCCGACGACAGCGACGTCACCGAGACCACCGGCGACGCGACGCTGTGGTACGGCGTCATGGGGTTGTTGCTCGTGCTGCGCTTCGGCGTCGTCACCACGAGCGGCGCGGAGCGCACCGCTTGCTCCGACAGCACGTCGAGCGACGAGATCGCCGCCTTGCGGTCGTTGGCGCTGCCGTCGACCTTCGCGTCCGTCGCCACCGCCGACTTGGCCGCCTCCCTGGCGCTCCCGTCGCCCCTCGCGTGCTTCTTGTCGACGGTTGGCGCTGCTGCTTGCGGCGCCGGCTTGCTCTTCTCCTTCGCCGCCGGCTTCGCCACCGCTTTGATCACGGGCTTGTTGCCGCTCAGCACGATCGCGAGCTCCCCCTCGCTGTCGCTGCTGCTGTCACTGCTGCTGTTGTTGTCGCTGCCCGAAGACGACTCGCTGCTCGCCGCGCCGCCGCGCCTCGCCCTCGACGCCTCGGCGGCTTGCTGGTTGCGGCTCAGGAACGCCCGGAGGCTGCGCACGAGCAGCTGGTCCTGGTTCGCCGCGACGACCATCCAGTCCTCCTTCTCGGCCGCCGGGAGCGGCAGCACGGACAGCAGGCCGCTCGTGTTGACGCGCGTGAGGTCCGAGAACTGCGCCTGGAAGCTCAGCGACGGGTCCTGGAAGAACCGCTCGTAGCCCTCGACGTACTCGAGCGGCGTCGCCATTCCCAGGACGCGCTCCGGCTGGTGCAAGAACACGCTGCCGTCGCTGCACATGCCGACCGTGAACGGCGACGACTCGCGGCCGGCGACCTGGCTCACGGTGCGCATGTGGCGCATGCCGCCGAGCTCCTCGACGCCAGCGGTCGCGCCGCGGCGGCGGCTGTTGCGCTGGCGTATCGACGCCGTGATGCGCGCGCTGCTCTTGTGGCTTGCGGCCACCGCTTCTCGCTGCGCCTGCTGCTCGGTCGTCGACAGCGGCAAGTCGAGCTCCATGCGGCTGGCCGAGCGCAGGTCAATGAGCGCCAGCGCCTCGGAGCCGCCGTACGCGTAGTCGCCGAAGACTGCGGTCGCGTCGGCCGTGTTCTTGACGTCCACGTGCGCCGTCTTGGCGAGCGTGACGCTCGTGAAGTCGTCGTCGTGGAGCTCCTCCGCGAGCGTCCAGACGCGCAGGTTCTGGTGCTCGGACTTGGAGATGATCTGGTCCGGCTCGGACGGGTGAAAGCTCAGGTACTCGAGCGAGATGCCGTTCGCCTGCTTGTCGAAGACGCACTCCCAGCGCCACTCGGGCGTCCCGGGCGGCTGGAAGAACCGCCACAGGTGCACGTTCTTGATCCCGAGGCCGCAGAGCAGGTGGTACTCGGTCGCGCTCGTCTTGGACCGGAAGACGCTCTTGACGGCGCCGAAGCCCTTGAGCTTGGGGTCCGAGTACGTGTGCGCCACCGCGTGCGCGTGCGGCACGCCGAAGTCTCCGCCGTCCTCGTCCTCGCTGTCCTTCGCGCTCGCCCGCGCGAGGTCCGACGACGACGACGGGAACGTGATGCTGGCCACCTCGAACGCCCGGATCTCGGTCGAGCCCCGGTAGACGCCCGCGAAGATGAACCTGCCGTCCGCCGGGAGCGCCACGCGCACCATCAACTGGGTGTACATGCCGCGCGCTGTGATGTGGTCCAGAAGCACGCCGCGGCGGAACCGGAGCGAGTCCTTGGTGAGCGGGTACAAGTAGATCTGCGCACAACACACACACGCACGGCGGTTCCGAACATCACGCGTGAGACGAGAGCGTAGGAGGCGGCGGTGGTGCGAACGCGCGTGCCTCGCACCGTGCCGTTGTAGAAGCCGACGACGAGGAACTGGCCGCTCGGAGCCACGGCGATGGAGGAGACCGTCGAGGACACGGAGAAGCGGAACTCGAGGCCTGCTGGTCGCAGTAACGACGCGCTCGGAGAGGAGAAGGGCGACTCGCCCTCGCGGACCACGCGCGTGTTGCCGAGCGTGACGGCGTCGAGCGCCACTTCGGCCTCGTCGCTCGAGTAGCCGCCGTCGTCAGAGGACGAGTCGGACGACTCGGAGGGCGACTCGACCTCAGACGCCGAGTTCGCGACGCCAGCGTCCCCCGGTCGCCTGCGCTGCTTCTTGGTGGCCCCTGGTGCCTTGACGGGCGTGGGCGTGAAGTCGAGCTTCCGAGTCGGCACGTCGCTCTTGCGCTCGGCGGGTCTGCTGTTAGAGATGTCTTGCAGCGGCTTCTTCGCTGCCTTCTTCTCTACGGCGCCGCCACCGGACGAGGCGGCTCTGGCGGCCGCCGCGAGCTGCGTCTTGAGCTTAAGCTGCGGCGTCAGCTGTGCGCTCGAAGCCGACGACGCCCGTGCCAGCTTGTGTTTTTTCCTCGCGAGGCCGCTTGTAGGCGTCTCGCCGGCGGCTGCGCGCTGCAGCTCGCCGTCGAGCTTGCGCTTCTGCTTCTTGAGGCCGGCGCTGAGCGTGTGCTGCATCTGCGCCTTGGAGGCGCTGGCCGCCGGCTCGGGGGACACGAACGACGGCGTCGGAAACGTTTTGCTGCTCTTGCTGCTGCTGGCGACCGGCGTGGCGGTGACGCCGCTGCTGGCGCTCTCGGTCGACATGCGCGTGATGCTGTGTGTGTGCGTGACGCAATGGAGCTGCTCGTGCTGCGGCTGCCGTGGATGATTGGCAAATGGCAAAGTTCGCGCGAAAATTGAAATGTTTTGGCGGGAACAGTAGACTTGTTTCTAGTATGGTCATTTTTAACTTTGACGAGCATAGTGATCGCCAGTCATCTGGATGTTCAACTCCCTGGATTTCCTCACTACCACTGAGGATGTTCTATAGTGACGAAACCCAGGTCCGCCCTGTCTTTTGTCACTATTGTCTCAATACCATTCGCAATCTCGCCACCTCACGCTCAAGAGGTCAGGAGCTCCAGAGCTCCTCAGACCCACTCCACTCCCCACTCGCCCGTCCGCCCCCTCCCCTTCCGTCCCACCCGCCTGCTTGCTGCGAGTGGATGGAAGCGCCGCCGCCCGCTCCGTCCCCGCGGTCGCCAGAAGCAGCAGCTGCCGCCTCCGCCGCCTCCTCCGTCTCGCCCCCGGCCGCAGCGGAGCCGCCGGACGACGCGATAGCCCACGCGTCACCGCCCCACTCGTCGCCGCCGCCTTCGCTCGCAGCCGCGCCGCCCCCGCAGCCGCCATGCGCCCCGCCGCCCGCGCCGCCTGAAGCGCCACTGACGACTTCGACGCTCGTGGTGGCGGCCGCGGCGCCCCCGGAGACGCACTTCGCGAGCCGCGAGCAGCTGCTCGCGCACGTGCACGCGTTCTCGCTGCGCCAGGGCTACGCCGTCGTGATCCAAAAGTCGAACGTGCCGCGCGGGCAGCTCTGGCTGCGCTGCGACCTCGGCGGCTCGTACCGCAGCGCCAGCAGCAGCGCCAGCAGCAGCACCAACAGCAGCGCCAGCAGCAGCAGCGCGGCCGAGTCGCGGAAGCGCAAGAGCTCGTCGCGGCTGCAGAACTGTCCGTTCCAGCTCTACGCGCGCCGGCTGCCGGACGCGCGCTGGCTGCTCAAGGTGCAGAACGCGGCGCACAACCACGCGGTGGACCCGGAGCAGCTCGAGGCGCACCCGGCCGCGCGCCGGCTCTCGCTCGCGCAGAAGCAGCTCGTGGACGAGCTCACGAGCGTCGGCGCGCGGCCCGCGCACATCGTCGAGCGGCTCAAGGAGCAGTTCCCGGACAAGCCCGTCAAGGTGCAGGACATCTACAACGCGCGCAACTACATCCGGCGCGAGCGCGGCGCCGGGCGCGTGCCGTTCGCGCAGAGCCACGCGGGGAGCGGCCAGGAGGACGAGGATGAAGAGGACCCCAAGCAGCCAGCGGACGCGGCGGCTCCGGTCGATGCACTAGCAGCGGCGCTCAGCTCCTCGTCGGCGTCGAGCGCGTCTCCACTGAGCACCGTCCGCGCTTCGACTGGCGGCGTCGCCAGTGGCAGCCACACGAACGCGAGCAACGCGGAGCACCTGCAGACGCTTCTCGACGGCGCCAGCGAGCAGTTCTCAGGGTGGCAGCCGCGCACGCAGAAGCAGTTCCTGTTCCAGCTCGAGGCGCTGCTCGCCAGGTGCAGCAAGAGCGAACCCGCCCGGGGGTCGTCGTCGTCGTCTGTGGCGAAGCGCGTCGACCACGAGCCGTCGACCGAGTCGCCCAGCAGCAGCAGCAGCCGCAGTGAAGGCGGCGACGCGCCGTCGTCCTCGTCAGCTGCTGTCGCGACGCCGCTGCTGCTGTAGGACACACGCGCGTTCGTGTGTGGGGAGGAGGAGGAGGAACCAACGAGAGAGCTGACCGCTCGAGCGAAGAGCGTAAGAGAACGAGTCTCAGCGACCTTCGATCGTCGCGCTAGTGCTGCTGCTGCTGCTGCGTGAGGTGCTTGCGCTTGAGCTTGGCCATCCAGTCGAGCTGCTCGAGACGCACGACGCCGCTCGTCGCATGCACGAGCAGCCGCGGGAGCTGCTGGCGGCTCTCACTCTCGCTCTCGCTCTCGCCGCCCACGAAGAACGACGTGCGCATCGCCGCGCTCTTGGCGCTGCTCACGTTGATCTTCCCCGACGACAACGATGACGACGACAAAGTCGACGTGGCCCCGGACGCCGTCTCGGCTCGCGTCGCCTGCAGCGTGCCGCTGAAGATCGCGTAGTCGACGTCGAGCTGCTCCAGTTCGCTCTCGGCGAACGCGCAGCCGTCGGTCGAGACCTTGGTGCCGTGCAGCTCCACCTCGACGGCGGCGCTCGGCTCCACGGACACGGACACGTCACCGCCCACGAGCACGCTGCTGCTCGCGTCGAGCGCGAGCGAGTCGAAGTGCACGACCGCGTCGCAGCGCCGGCCGCTGTCCTCGACGTCCAGCGCGCCGTTCACGCTGTGCACGTGCACGCGCCGCATGCCCTCGCCCGCGACGCGCAGGTAGCCGTGGACGCTGCCGACCTGCAGCGAGCCCTTCGCGAGCGACGTGATGACGCACGCCGGCGAGTAGATCGCGCCGAGCTCGCTTGCCGCGTCCTCCTCGCCCGCCGGGCTCTTGCCAATGGTGACCACCGCGCTCGCAGCCATGAGCCGCTTGCACGCGACGGAGCTCGCCGCCAGCTTGACGCTCTCGCCCTCCACGAGCGCCGCCACGTCGATCGCGCCGCGGTTCGTCTTGAGGCTCACGGCGTCGCCGCGCAGCTTGTGCGCGCGGATGTCGCCGTCGCCCACGACGACCTTCACGTCGCCCTCGAGCTTGTCGCGCAGGTCCACGTCGCCGACAGCGAGCGCCAGGTCGAGGGTCACGAGCGGCGGGAGGAAGAGCTGCAGGCGCGTCTCGCTGCTGCTGTCGGCGGCGGCGTCCGCGTCTCTCGTCACGCGCACGGCCACCGCTGCTGCGTTCGCGTCACCTTCGCTGCTGTCGCCTCCGATGTCCATCGCGACAGTGAACGCGCCGCCGCCACCGAATGCGCGCAGCTCGCAGTCGGCAGCGGCGAGCACCGGCACCACCTCCACCTTCGTGCGCACGCGGTCGCTCAGACGCAGCTGCACGCGCGCGCGGTGCGCCAGGCGCGCGAGCGAGACCACTTGAGACGGCTCCTCCGGCACAGTCGCGGTCGATGAACTCAGCGCGCGGCGCAGCGGCAGCGGCGACGACCGGTGGCGCTGTAGGAGCAGCGAGCGCATCATAACGCCAATCAAAATCAAAACAATTCAGTGATTTGTCCGGCTAAGTGCGACTTCGCAAAAGTGCGAATGATGTGGCGTACACACTGTATCCCCCTTATCACGCAACTGGAGCTTTTCAGTACGCAAATACTAACCCGCAGTTGCGCAATGGAGAGCAGGTCGTGCTGGCCACCAACGAGCACCCTCGAGCCAATCCAGCATTCCCCCCTTGCTCACTCGCGTCGCAGCAAGCAAGCCGCTCGCCACCTTCGCCCTCAGCGTCGCTCCTTCTCTTCCCCCCGCCCCCCCCGCCCGCCCGACTGCCACCATGCGTCCGATCCTGCTCAAGGGCCACTCGCGCTCGCTCACGATGGTCAAGTACAACCGCGACGGCGACCTGATCTTCACGTGCGCCAAGGACCACAGCCCGTGCGTGTGGTTCAGCGACTCGGGCGAGCGCCTCGGCACGTTCGACGGCCACGCGGGCGCCGTGTGGGCCTGCGACGTGTCGTACCACTCGGAGCGCCTGCTCACGGCGGCCGCGGACTCGAGCGTGAAGCTCTGGGACGTGCAGACCGGCGCGTGCCTCTTCACGTTCCCGCACACGGGCCCGGCGCGCTCGGTCAACTTCAGCACGGGCGACAAGTACTTCGTGTCGGTGGCGGACAAGTTCACGGACAAACCCGCCGCGGTCTTCGTGTACGAGCTCGCGGCGAACGTCGAGGACCGTACGTCACGACGGATGAGTTGCCGCATAGGGGTTATATGCTGACGGGTTATTTGCTGACTGATCCACAGAGCGCGCGGAGCCCGTGCTGACGATCACGAACCACGGCCACGAGGGCCGCATCACGGGCGCGTACTGGATGCCGCTGAACAAGGCGATCCTGACGACGGGCGGCGACGGCACCGTGAAGCTCTTCGACCCGACGACCGGCGCGTTCCTGTCGTCGCACCAGATCCACTCGGGCGAGATCACGAACGTGGCGTTCAACAAGACCAAGACGCTCGCGATCACGTCGTCGAAGGACAACACGGCGAAGCTCATCGACGTGGAGACGCTCAAGGTGCTCAAGACGTACGAGACGGACCGCCCAGTGAACTCGGCGGCGATCTCGCCGACGAAGGAGCACGTGGTGCTCGGCGGCGGCCAGGAGGCCATGAGCGTGACGACGACCTCGGGCCGCGTCGGCAAGTTCGAGGCGCGCTTCTTCCACATGGTGTTCCAGGAGGAGTTCGGTCGCGTGAAGGGCCACTTCGGCCCGATCAACACGATCGCGTTCCACCCGGATGGCAAGAGCTACGCGAGCGGCGCTGAGGACGGCTACGTGCGCCTGCACCACTTCGACGACGACTACCTCAAGTTAGATGCCAAGTAAATAGTAAGACGGTGTCGGTCGTCGTGGTTAGCTTCTCTCCAACAGTGTTGTCTATCGTCTTCCGAGTCGCTTCTGGTGCAGCTGCTGTAGTGTGGGTGGATCGTGGAGCTGCAGTAGGTGGAAGAGGTTGAGGTAGAACACCTTGCCGCCCTCGCTGTCGCTCAAGAAGCTCACGTCGACCTACTGGAGCGTTCTGATCTCGTGCAGGAACGCGACCACGTCCCGCGTGGACCCGGCTTGCCGCCGCTGGGTCTTCAGCGCGAGCACGCGTCGATGACCGACAGCAAAGCGCACGCACACAGCACCATGTGAAACACCAAGCACTCCTTTAGCTGGCGATGTCGTGTTGGTGTTGGTGTTGGTGTTGGTGT
>JAASGM010000723.1:0-14094 GCA_023334215.1 Globisporangium cystogenes | reverse complement strand
CCGCCCGCGCAGTCGCCGCCCGGACACACCTCGATCTTGCCGCCCGCCTTGCCGAAGTTGGCGACCGTCTTGACCTTCTTGAACTTGTCCAGTCCGCCGCCGCCGCCGCCGCTGCTGCTGCTGTTGGTGTTGGTGGTGGCGTTCATGCTGCTGTTGGTGGGACCACTGGATGCCGCGTTCGGAGGTCGGAAACCCTTGTCGGCGGACGCGAGCGCGCCACACACAACCGCGAGTGTCGTCGCAGTCTGGAGGAGCTTCATGGCAGTGGGCTCTTGGGAAACTCTTGTTGCTCTTGTTGTTGCTGTTGTGCTGGTAGCCGGGGAGTTGTGAAGTGAGTGCTGAGATTGTCCAATGCGCGGACACCTCCGTCGTCGGCGCCAGCGACCAGCGGTCTCGACCTCCTGAGGGAGGACCTCTTCGTACTTCTTCGGAGCAGGGTCAGTTCAGGACTCAAGACTCGAGACTGCGTGGCCACTTGGACGTCTCTGATCTCTGATCATGGCGAGTCCTCGCATCTTATCCTCGATGCTCTCGACACTGTGTCGGACTTGTCGGACTAAGTTTTGCTGTGCGTTCGCTTCTCGAAGCGACGGTGCGTCGATCCACGATTCCAGAGCTCCAGGTTCGCGGCGCACGAGCAGCAGCTTACTCCGTTCCGACTGTGCCTTCGTTGATTCACATTGGAATTACCTCAAGAAGTACAAGGTCCGATCAGTAGTGATGAGAACGAGATAAATACTCCTTTTTTTTTATTTTCTTCATTGAAAAAAAAAGAGATGGGGCTGGAGCAGCACCATCATGACGCGCGCGACGTGACGCAGCGCTGGCTCGCGGGCGCCGCGCTCGCGCAGCTGGAGGCGCGCAACCGGCGCGAGACGGACGCGTTCGCGGCGCTCGTGGCCGCGCACCAGCAGCTGCTCTTCCGCGGGCTCGGGCTCGGCGCCGGGCTGGCCATGAGCGTGAGCTTGGGCCGCGGCGGCGACGCGAGCGACGCGAGCCTTCAGCAGCAGCAGCTCGACGCCGTGGCGGCCAAGTACCTCTCGACGATCCAGCAGCTCGAGCGCGAGCTGAGCGCCAAGAACGCCGAGCTCGCGCGCGTCGCGGGCCGCCAGCTGGCGCTCGTGAGCGAGAGCAAGGAGCTGCTGCAGGCGCAGGAGCAGTGGGAGCTGCAGCTCCAGCGCTTCACGCAGCGCCTGCAGGAGGAGCTGCTGCTGGGCGAGGAGAAGGACCGCGCGATCGCCGAGCTCAACGCCGCGCTGCGGCTCGTGCGCGACGAGCTCGCCCGCCACCGCGCGCTGGTCGACAAGAGCGAGCAGGAGGCCGCGGCGCTGCGCGAGCGCGTGGCGTCCCTCGAAGCGCAGCTCGCGCAGGCGCAGGCGCGCGGCGGCGACGGCGCGTCCGGAGCTGCTGACCGCTCGCCCCACGCGGCGGCGGCGACGGCCACGCAGGAGATGGCGGAGAGCTTGAGCCAGCTCTTCGTCGACGCCGGCGGCGTCTCGTCCAAGCCGCCGGCGCGGGTGGCGCACGCGGTGCGCGCGCACGCGACCGAGGTCAATTCGGTGAGCTTCAACGCGTCCGGGAAGATCCTCTTCTCCGGCAGCAGCGACGGCACCGTGCGCGCGTGGGAGGCGGCGTCGTGCCGGCCGCTCGGCGAGTACCGCGGCGTGGGCACGGCGCACCCGCTGCTGTGCGTGCGCGGGTCGGAGGACGGCGAGTTCGTGCTCGGCACGGGCTGCGACCGCAAGTGCTTCGTCTGGCGCGTGGGCACGGGCCGCGTGTACCAGACGCTCGTGGGGCACAAGGGCAAGGTGCTCGCGGGCGAGTTCTCGCGCGTGGCGCCGAGCGAGGTCGTCACGGGCTCGTCGGACCGCTCGATGCGCGTCTGGGACATCGCGCGCGGCCGCAGCGTGCAGACGGTCAACTGCCAGTCGAGCTGCAACGACGTCGCGATGGCGCTCGGCGGGCAGTTCGCGAGCGCGCACCAGGACGGCGTCGTGCGCTTCTGGGACGCGCGCACCAAGGCGGCCATCTGCGAGCTCAAGGGGCTCCACGACGACCAGTGCACGTCCGTGAGCTTCTCGGCGAGCGGCGAGCAGCTGCTCACCAACTCGCGGGACCACACGCTGCGCGTAGTCGACCCGCGCACGTACGCGGCCGTGGCGACGCTGCAGCACCCAGGGTACCACTGCGGCTTCGACTGGTGCAAGGCCTCGCTGAGCCCCGACGGCGCGTTCGCGGCGGCCGGCGGCGCGTCCGGTGCGCTCTTCGTCTGGAGCACGCGCTCGGGTAAGCTCGAGAGGGAGCTGCGCGCGGGCCACCAGGGGGCGGTCGCGTGCTGCGTGTGGCGCCCGGACGGCGCCGGCGCCGCGTCCTGCGACAAGAACGGATTCCTGGTGCTCTGGGAGTAAGCAGCACGCGCGTGTGGATGTGGGGTGTAGGTGCGGTGTGCTATATACTGGAGGCGGTGCTGCGTGTATGGGGCTCGCCGCTCAGTCCTTGAGGTCGAAGGACGTGCCGCAGCCGCAGCCGGTGACCGCGCGCGGGTTGTTGACCACCACGAAGGCGCTGCGGATGAGCTCCTGCTCGAAGTCGACGGTGCTGCCGCGCACGAACTCGAGCGACTCCTTGTCCACCACGACGCGCCCGCCGTCCTTCTCGAACACCCTGCAAGGCGCACGCGTGAGCCTTTCCCCCCCCCCTCTGTCCGTCCGCCAAGCGCCGCGGCTGCCGAGCGCCAATGCCACTGCTGCTGCTACGCACACGTCCTCGTCCGCGTCCGCCGCCTCCTTCTCGAACTCGTAGACGTACTTGAAGCCCGAGCAGCCGCCGCCCTCCACGGCCACGCGCAGCATCAGCTGCGGCTGCTGCTGCTTCTGCGCGGCCTCCACCAGCTTCTGCGGGTCCGACGGGCCGTTCGGTAGGTAGCATGGACCAGAGAGAGAGTGAGTGAAGAGGACCGTCTGGGGCTCCTGACGGAAGGTAGTGTGCACCTGGGCCGCCAGCGGCGTGATGATGAGGTCCGGAAACGCGTCGCTGCGCGTCACGGGGACGCTGGCGACGCGCCGGACACCGACGCGTTGCGCGCTCGTCGCGCGGGAGACGCAGCGCTGCAGCGTCAGCATGAGCTCCTCGTCGGCGGCTTCGCAATCAAAATACTGGATGATGACAACCAGGTAGCGATAGAAACCTTCATTTTGTCACTATGGCATTATGTGCTGACTGGTTTGTGTTCCTTCAGCACACTGATCATCCAGAGGTGCAGGTCACCGCACCTTCCAAGAGCTCCATGCTCGCGGCCTCCGTCAAAGACCGCTCTCTTCCTCCCTCCACACATCACGAGCTGCTGCTGAGCGTCGCTGCGCTGAACAACGCGGCTGGCTGGCGATGCAGTTGATCCGCCTCCAAATGCGGACGTTGCGATCCTGCACCAGTGACCAATGGACCACTTTCTCGTTACCAGTTCGCCTTATCGCCACGAGCTGCTGCTCAGCTCAGTTCTCTGCCCAGACGCGTGCTGCATGCGCGGAGGAGGAGGAGGAGGGCCAGGCGCCAAGGTGCAGCCGCTGGCTCGACCGCCGGAGTTCACGGGCCGCCACCGAGAGCCGCGGCGCGAGGCGTTCCTCTACCACCTCCAGGTCGCCGAGCCGCTGCCGGTGATCAACCTCCGCGCGACGCCCGCCAGCCACCTGCTCTCGCGCGGTGCCAACGCGCAGCTGCTGCGCTGGCTCAAGCGCCACCACGCGTACGTCGCGAGCCTGCAGCGCGTGAGCTACGCGCTCACGTGCGCGGTCATCGGCGCGCCGCGGGCCACCGGCGTGGCGCTCGCGGCCCCGACGGCGCTCTGCCTGCTGCTCCCAGTCTGCTGCACCGTCTCGATGCTGAGCACGGACGTGCTCAAGCTGCTCGCCATGCGCTACGAGTTCTGGTTCTTCTCGGCCATGAACGTGCTCGTCTGGGCGCTCCTGGCCTACTTCCTCGCCGACCTGCGCGCGCTCAGCCTCCTCCCCGCGTTCCTCGCAGTCGAGCTCGCGATCACGCTCGACGCCGACTTCCGCACGTTCGTCACGGCCACGAAGCACACGCTGTGCCTCGAGATCCCAGCGCTGCTCGCGCTCGGCGCGGGCGTCTACCTCCAGCTCGTGGACGCCGACCGGCGCCGGCTCGAGTACCGGCCGTACGCGACGCTCGGCATCTCGCTCGTCGACATCTTCCTCAACGCGCTCGCGGCCGTCGTCGTGTTCGCCATGCGCCTCGTGTACAACCGCCGCAGTCTGCTCCAGCGACGCAACGCCGGCTGCAAGATCGTGCAGTGCGTGCTCTTCCGCTCCAACCTCGTGCTGCGCGCGACCGGCGCCGACTTCTCCCCGAGCCGCTCGCCGGCGTCGCGCGGGCTCTTCAAGCGCCTCGGCATCTCGTCCGCCAAGGTCTTCTTCTCGGCCGCGCGCGGCGCCCGGCAGGTCCACCACCTCCAGCAGGTCACGCTCGTGCCGCCGCGGCTCAACGCGATCGACGCGCGGCGCACCGTGCTCCCGTGGTGGCCGGTCGGCCCCGCGCCGCTCGCCCCGGCGACACTCGCGCTGCTCTACGCCGTCGGCTTCCTCGGCCTCGGGCTCTCGATGGTCAGCATCGGCCTCCCGCCGCCGGCGGACATGCGCGACGCGACGTCGAGCGCGCGCCACATGCCGCTCGCCGCGCTCGCCTTCACGGCCGCGTTCTGCGGGGTCTTCGCGTGCAGCTACCAGCGCGACCTGCTGCGCGCGCTGCTCCGGAACTTCGGCTTCCTCTTCCCGTCCGTGCACTTCGTCATCGCGTGCTTCTGCCTCGCCGACATGACCCAGTGGGACTACCGGAGCTACGCGATCGTCGCGGCGGGCCTCTGGTTCCACTGGGTGCTGCTGCTCGACACGCTCACGCCGCCGGCGAAGCGCCGCCTGGGCTTCAAGAAGCGCTACGCGACGCTCGCGATCGTCGGCCTCTGGCTCAGCACGGCGGTCACGTCGTACGCGGTCGTGCTGCTCGACGACTCGCCCTCCAGGCTGCACGGCCGCGACCTGTTCCAGTGGCGCCTCGGCGAGCGCACGATCGCGTGGAACACCAAGAGCCTGCTGCTGAGCCGCGTCGCCACGATCCTCGTCTGGACCACGCGCCTGTTCTACGACGTCGCGCTCAGCAAGGACCACGAGCTGCTCTTCATCCGGGGCACCCTCGACTACTACTGTCCGTACGACACGTTCCCCGGCGCCGCCCGCGAGCCGCCGAGCGCCGTCTCGCGCCGCATCGCGGTGCTCCCGACCAGCGACAAGAGCCCGCGCCGCGTGAGCTTCGCCGACTCGCTTCTGCTCTCCAGCTCGTCGGTCAACCACAGCTCGGACAACACCGTCTTCGTGATGCTGGGGCGGCACCAGACCTCGCCGGCCTCGTGCAACCTGCCGCCGCAGAGCTCGTCGCGAGCGCTGGCGCCGGTCGCGAAGGCCGGGAGCCACGCGAAGCTGCTGGACGATCTCGTGCGCACCGACTACGACGCCCTGCAGAGTCGGGCGAGGCCGGCGCTCCGACGCACGTCTTCGCTCACGACGGCCATGACGTCGTCGAGCCGAAGCGCGACGACAACAACGGTGGTCATCAAGTAGCGCTCTGGCGACCACGAGGCGCCGCCGCGCTCCACAGGAAGACCGTGAAGAGTTGACCGAGCAGCAAAGCGTCAGCGTCGTGGTCGTGTACTCGTCCGCGAGGCTCACGCTGAGGCTGGCGACCGCGATGACGAAGAAGTTGGCGTCCAAAGGCGTCGATGCACCGTGACGCGTCGATCAGGATCACGTGCTGCATGAGGCTCCAGAGTCGCAGGTCGGAGGAGGGAGGAGGGAACGTCGTCCTCGTCGGTGGCTCCAACTGCAGCTACGTCGCCGCCGTCTTGCGGATCTTGGCGATGAAGAGGCCGCTCGCACTGCGCGCAGGCGTGAAGCGGACCGTCCCGGGCAGTCGCCCTTCCTGTCGCGTCGGGTGCGTGAGTTGGTTGCACGTCCAAGCGCGACTGCGCAGTTCGTCGAGAGCAGCGGTCGTCGCACCTCGCACGGGACGCCGTCGCGGGCGATCGGCTCGAGCGCTGCGCGCGGCTGCTCCCGCAGGAACGCGTCGACGACCTCCTCGTTCTGCTTGACCGAGAGGCTGCAGGTGCTGTAGACGAGCACGCCGCCGTCGCGCAGCAAGCGGAACCCGTTCCTGTCGACCAGGCAGCGTCAGCGCTCGTTCACCCGCCCGCCGCCGCCTCCTCAAGCTGCAACGCACCGGAGGAGGTCGCGCTGCAGGCGCAGGACGCGCTCGACCTCGCGCGCGCTCAGGTGCGCGGCGACGTACTGCGTCCACTTGTCGAGCGAGTCGTTCCGCTGCAGGTGGCGCACGGACCCGTCGTGCGTGCACTCGGCGTCCACGAGCACCTTGTCGTACAGGTCGTCGTCTACAGCAGCAGCTGCAGCAGCGGCCACGTCGCCGTCGTCGTCACCTGCGGGGCGCGCCGCCGCTTCGAGCAGCCGACGCTGCTTGCGCGACTCGCGGGCGCGCGCGCTCTTGTTGCTGCGCTTGCGCTGCGCGCCGCGGACGCCGCGCGCCAGGACCTCCTCCGTGTCCAGCACGGTCTCGACGCCGTCGACGCCGTCGGCTGCGGCGCTCGGCCCGACCGCGAACGAGCGGCCGTCGGCGTGGAACAGGCGGCAGCGCCACGCCGACGACCCGGCGGCGCCCAGCAGCGCGTACTTGTGCGCGAGCTGCTTGCAGGCGCCGAGGCGCTGGCGCGAGAAGTCGACGCCCGTGACGCTGCCGCGCAGCTGCAGCAGGTCGGCGATCAGCGCGAGCTTGGCGCCCGGCGCGCAGCACAGATCGAGCACGTGCTCGCCCGGCCGCACGCCCAGCAGCGCCACCGCGAAGCCCGAGGACGCGTCGATGCCGTAGAGCTCCCCGGCGCGATACGCAGGGACGCGCGCGAGCGGCGCCGCGGCCGGCAGCGCGTAGAAGCCGCGCAGCCAGGCGACGGGCGTCGGCGGCAGCTGCGCGCCTTCGTCTTCCGCCAGGCTGCGCGTCACGCGGGCGATCACGTCCGCCTCGTCGACGCCGCGCTTGACGCTGGGCGGGTGCGACAATAATTGGTTAGTGGATTAGGGGGGGCGGCGCTGCTCGTGACAGCGCGCGCGACGCACCGGAAGAAGCGCAGCGTGTCGGCGCCGCCCAGCAGGTCGCTCGCGCGGATCTCGTGCGCATCGAGGAACGCGAGGAAGCCCGCGGCCGCCCAGGTCTCCTGCGCGCACCACGCCGGCGACGACGTCATTCTCGTCATTCTCGTCATTCTCAACTCGCCCACAGCCACAAGAACGTTGCGCGAAGCGGTGGGCCACGGTTCGCTTCTCACATCCGATTTGCAAGTGTGCATGTCGAATCCCATCCTTCCACCCGTTGTCCGCGATCCTTGGCGGCCATCGCCAATAATGGCGCATTCCTCAAGTTGCGCAGCCCCAAGCAGCAGCCGCCGTCTCGTCTTCCACCCAGTATCCGCGTCCCCATGAGCGCCGCGCCGGAAGAGAAGAAGCTCTGGGGCGGGCGCTTCCGCGGTAAAGTGGACCCCGTGATGGACAAGTTCAACGAGTCGCTCTCGGTCGACCGGCGCATGTGGCGCGCCGACCTCGAGGGCTCCCAGGCGTACGCGCGCGCGCTCGAGCGCAGCGGCGTGCTGGCGGCCGCCGAGGCCGCCGAGATCGTGCGCGGGCTCGAGCTCGTCGAGGGCGAGTGGGCGCGCGGCGAGTTCCTCGTCAAGGACGGCGACGAGGACATCCACACTGCCAACGAGCGCCGCCTCACGGAGCTCGTCGGCAGCGTAGGCGGCAAGCTGCACACGGGCCGCAGCCGCAACGACCAGGTGGCCACGGACGTGCGCATCTACCTCAAGGGCGTCATCGCGGCGCTGCAGGAGGCGCTGCGCGAGCTCGTGGGCGCCGCGACGCAGCTCGCCGAGCGCCACGTCGAGCTGCTCATGCCGGGCTTCACGCACCTGCAGCCGGCGCAGCCGATCCGCTTCGCGCACTGGGTGCTGTCGCACGTCGCGGCGCTGCTGCGCGACGCCGAGCGCCTCGCGGACCTCACGAAGCGCGTGGACGTGCTGCCGCTCGGCAGCGGCGCGCTCGCCGGTGCGGCTGCTCTTGTAGAGAGAGTTCCGTGGTCTGCTGCTGACTGCTATGACTGCTGACTGCTTGGGACGCGTCGCGTGCAGGCAACTCGTTCGGCCTCGACCGCGAGGCGCTCGCGCAGTCGCTCGGCTTCGCGGCGGTCACGCCCAACAGCCTCGACGGCGTCTCGGACCGCGACTTCATCGCCGAGTTCCTCTTCTGGGCGTCGCTGCTCATGGTGCACTTCTCGCAGCTCGCGGAGGACCTCATCATCTACAACACGCTGGTGCGTTGCGTTGCGTTGTAGGTTACGAGACGCCGGAAGCGTCCTGGCTCACACAGAGCGGCCTCTGCTGCTGCTGTCTACGTATGCTACGTACGCTGCGTACAGAAATTCGTGACGATGGCGGACGCCTACAGCACGGGCAGCAGCCTGATGCCGCAGAAGAAGAACCCGGACGCGCTCGAGCTGCTGCGCGGCAAGACGGGCACGGTGCTCGGGCGACTCAGCGGCTTCCTCGCGACGCTCAAGGGGCTCCCGCGGTCGTACAACAAGGACCTGCAGGAGGACAAGACGGCGCTCTTCGACGTCGTCGACACGGTCCAGGACTGCGTGCAGATCGCCACGGGCGTGCTCGCGACGATGACGCCCCACGGCGACAGGATGCGCGCGTTCCTCGTGACCGAGATGCTCGCGACCGACCTCGCCGAGTACCTCGTGCGCAAGGGCGTGCCATTCCGCGAGACGCACCACGTCGCGGGCGCCGCCGTGCGCCTCGCCGAGGACCAGCGCAAGGCGCTCAGCGAGCTCTCGTTCGAGGAGCTCGCGCCGCTGCACCCAAAGTTCGAGCGCGACGTGCTCGCGGTCTGGGACTTTGACGTCAGCGTCGAGCGCAAGAACGTCACGGGCGGCACGAGCGCGAGCGCCGTGGCCAAGCAGATCGCCGACGTCAAGCAGTGGCTCGGCAGTGCCTGAGCCGGAGCCAGGCAGGACCATCACTCACTGGCTGCGCTTTGAGGCCTTGAACGACGACCTCACACCCGTTTGCATCGCGTGTCCTGCGTTCATTCGAAGCGTCTTTATCAGCTGCTCTGGTGTTCGCCATTGTTGTTTAGCATCCTTGACAGCTTAGAAGCCCCTGCACGCCACCACCACACAGAGAGGACACAGAGTGATGGTCAGTCTCCATCCGCCATACGTACTGCCGACCGCCGACCGCCCACCGCAACACGTACGACTTCTTGCGCTGCAGGATGAAGTCGATCATGGAACCGATCTTGCGGTTCGCGTGGCGGATCGTCTGCTCCTCCATCTTTCGCTTGCGGCGCTGCCACTTCTTCTCGTGCGAGCGCTTGAGCGCCAGCGAGCGCATGACGCCGTCCTCGTTCAGGATGCCGTGCAGGCGGCTGGCCACGCGCTCCGGGTCGTGGCCCTCGCGCACCTGGATGTACAGCGAGCGCGCGGCCGCCGCCGGCTGCTGCTTGGGCGCGAGCGCGCGCGCGCCGACGCCCATCGAGCGCAGCATCGCGAGCATCTTGGGCTTCTTGGCGCTCTATCGACTTGGAAATGGGCGGTCGCGGCGAAATCGTACTTTATCGGATTGTCGTAGGTGACGTGGTCCACGCGTATTTGTCGGTGTGGGCGACCAGGTAGTCACATACTTGAAAGGGGGAATCAATCTGCGGCATCACTTCTCGATACATAACGACAGCCATGGCGAGCGCGACGATCGTGAGCAGCGGCGACGTGCCCGAGGCGTCGCTGCGCAACCTCGTGGCGCAGCAGACGCTGCGTTGGATCTTCGTGGGCGGCAAGGGCGGCGTCGGCAAGACCACCACCTCGTGCTGCCTCGGCATCCGCCTGGCGCTCGAGCGCGAGAAGGTGCTCATCGTGTCGACCGACCCGGCGCACAACCTCAGGTGCGCGGCGGCGGCGACAGCAGGCAGGAAGACACGTTGAGCTAACGGGACCCCATGGCTGCAGTGACGCGTTCGGACAAAAGTTCACGCGCGAGCCGACGCTCGTGCACGGCTTCTCGAACCTCGCGGTCATGGAGATCGACCCGAACGTCGACGTGCGTCGCCCGGAGCTCTCTCTGAACTAGTAATGGAGCCGAGAGAGCTGCTGGCTGACGCGCGCGCTTACTGTACACAGCTGGAGGAGATGAACGCCGACGGCGTGCAGGACAACTCGGGCATGGCGTCGTTCATGAAGGACCTGACGAACTCGATCCCGGGCATCGACGAGGCCATGAGCTTCGCGGAGCTCATGAAGCAGGTGCAGTCGATGGACTACTCGGTGATCGTGTTCGACACGGCGCCGACGGGCCACACGCTGCGCCTGCTGAGCTTCCCGACGGCGCTCGACAAGGCGTTCGACAAGATCCTGTCGCTCAAGAACCAGTTCTCGGGCATGTTCTCGCAGGTCTCGGCGCTGCTCGGCGGCGCGCTGCCGTCGCAGGAGATGCTGCTCGGCAAGCTCGAGCAGACGCGCGAGGTCATCCAGAAGGTCAACGCGCAGTTCAAGGACCCGGAGCGCACGACGTTCGTCTGCGTGTGCATCCCCGAGTTCCTCTCGCTCTACGAGACCGAGCGCCTCGTGCAGGAGCTCACCAAGTACGACATCGACGTGCACAACGTCGTCGTGAACCAGGTGCTGTACCCGCACGAGGGCTCCGCGTGCGGCAACTGCACGGCGCGCCAGAAGATGCAGCAGAAGTACATCGACCAGATCTACGACCTCTACGAGGACTTCCACGTCGTCGAGATGCCGCTGCTGAACGAGGAGGTGCGCGGCGTCGCGGCGCTGCGCGCGTTCTCGCAGCACCTGCTGACGCCGTACGAGCCGAGCCAGTAGCGTCGTAGCAGCAGCATCGTCAGCAACATCGTCAGCAGCGCCGAGAGGGACGGCAGCGCAGGGGGCAGTAGACTAATCAGCTGTCCGTCTTCCTTCGTCTAGTCGCTGTCGCTGTACTGTGCCACGAGACTCGCGAGACTCGCGGGCTTAGCCGCCGCCTTCTTCTTCTTCTTCGCGGGGCCGTCTCCCGCCTTCTTCTTCTTCACGACGACCGCGATCTTCACGGCCGGCGCCGCGGACTGCGACGCGGACGCCAGTCCGAGAGCTGCTGCTGCTGGTGCTGCTGGTGCTGCTGCGGCAGCTGCTTTCGCTCCACCGCCAACGTCGCTCGTCGCTGTCGTTGTCTCCGTCGCCGTCGCTGCTGCTGCGGACTCTGCGCCTGCGTCACCTGCAGCCGGCGGCTTCCGCTTCTGGAACGCGAGCTTCGCCTGCTCCAAGTCCTCTTGCAGCTGCTGGTCGAGCTGCTCCTGCGTGAGCTCGGCAGCTGCGGTGGCCGTCGCGTGCTGGCGCAGCAGCGCGTCCGTGTCGACGCGCGCGTGGCGCTGGTTGATGGCCTTGATCTCGTCGAGCGCGTCGAGGATGTCCATCTCGCGCTTCGAGTCGAGCGTGCGGTTCTCGAGCGCCTTCATGGCGTCGCCGCGCTCCTCGCCCTCGCGCTGCGCGGCCGCGGCGTCCTCCTCGTCCTCGCGCTCGCGCCAGGGCTCGAAGTTGCGCACGCAGCCGTGCTCGGCCGCGTAGTCGCCGCGCTTGGGGTCCGTGCGGAACGTGATCTCGGACGCGCACGTGATGCACTTGATGTAGAAGCGGAAGATGCGGATGCCGTGGTACGTCTCGCCCTCGACCTCCTCCTTGCGCGAGTTGAACTTCTTGCCGCGGTACATGTACTCGCCGCACGTGGCGCACTGGAGCGAGAACGGCAGCATCATGCGCACCTCGATCTGCTCGTTCTTCGGCCGCTTGCGCCGCGGTACGAGCGACGGGTCGAAGTCCGGCGGAAAGTACTTGTTCAGCACCTTGCGCTCGCCCATGGCCGCCGCCGCTGCTGCTGCTGGAGGCGACGCCGGGGCTGCTGGATGAGCTTGACGGTGTGTCGCGCTTGAACAAATTGAGTTTGACAAGTAATAGTGATGAAATATAGGGATCTAAATATAGTATTCCAATAGAGAATAAATCAAGGTAATTCAACGAAACACCTCGATTTCTTCACTGTAGCGTCATGAAGTGGTCGAGTTCGCTCCTCGTGGTGGTCGTGCTGGTGTGGTGCTGACATGCACGGCGTACAAGGCAAGAAGGTCGTGGCTGATCATAGGGTCGGATCGGGGACGGTACCGCCTGAAGGACGTACAAAGCTGCTCAGACGCCGCTGGACGCGAGCCGCACTCGGGGTCCAGTCGCTGGCTGCAACGTCGGAACGGCGCGCTCACATCCTGCGCTACTCGCGACTCGCGACTCGTGCTGGGAGAGTTTGGCAGCAGCGAGCAGTTCACGCGTCAAGCAAGCACACTTCCGTCCCCAATCACAGTGCGCTGGTGCGCTTGGCACTCCGGAGACCAACGAACGAGCTCGCTCGAGTTCAGCAGGTGATGCTCGCTCGGGTGTCCGGGTGCTCTGGAGTCCAAACTGGACCCGGCATGACGCTAGCGCGCTGAGCAGCTCGCGCGGACTCAGCCGTGAACGGACACTAAGTGCAGCGACCGAGCACAGCGACGCCGACGTTGTTGTGAACCAAGACCGATGCACCCGCAGCACGGTTGTTGAGAGTCATCTCGGAGGGCCGATCTCGAAGCAGAACGTGGTGTGTCTTTCACATGCTCTCGACGACGAGCAAGACAGCTTCTCGATCTTCGGAGGATCACACGGCGAGCCAGTATTGAGGGTCCAGCCTGGATCATCCAGGGCAAGTCGTTGCCGCAACGCGCTGGTCTCAGGTCAGCCGCGGTCATGCAAACAGAGTGTTTACTGGCGTAACCCGCTCGGGAAAGCGTGCAAGATGGGCAGCCTCGCACGAAAAGCAGGCTGGTCATGCGCGTAACCTGGTCATCACACCTACGAAAGCGCAGTCAAGCGTCCAGTGTTCCAGACCGGTTCAGGCTGGTCCAGACTGGCGCTCCAGCACACTGGCGTCCTGCCTGAAGCCCAGTTGGCTCCGGTAGAGCGCTTGAGCTTGGAACTGCTCCGAGCTTGTTTGTGAGCTCCAAGATGTCCCTCGATTTCATCGCGCGCTTGTTGCGGGTTGGAGAGAGCTGGTGATTCCTCCACATCAGCTTGGAACGAACGGGAGGACATGGGCGATCGCCGATCGTTCGCAGCGCCGACATCGTTGTGTGCTGGGCTGGCTGGCGGTATGCTTGGTGCCTCCTGCTTCAAGCAGTCGTACCTGGGACGACAGCGGAGAGCGGCGAGAGAGAGAGCGGAAGCTCGACGAGAAAGGTGTCTCCCTCGACGGCGTGCTCGCAGTGGCGATTGCGGTGGTCCGCACCACCAGAAGCGCTCGTTCGAGCTGTCGTCGTCTTGCAAGCTCAACTCGCTCGATGCTCGTTGCACCGTTGCTCTTGTTCTTGTTTGTTTCGCGAGCGAGCGAGCTGCTGTTGCGGTGGAAGACGACGACGCCACAAAGCGAATGCGACTGTCGTGACGCCAAAGCGAACGAGGACGCGAGCGCAGGAGCACAGGAGGAGCCTCCGAGTCGATCGCCGCGAGCGCTTTTACATCGAGCGGAGATCAACGATCGCCGGCACGCAAGACCAGCAGCACGCCCATCTGGTTACAGTGCGGGGTACGCGGGTTACGCTCTGCCAGCCGGCGCGTTTTTTTTCGGGGCCATTCGCCCCTCCCGACGCCGCCTCGATTCCGCAGGTCCAGCAACAGCGTTTGTGTCGGTATCGGGTCAGTTCGGGGACGGATGGCAGGCTCCCCTTTTTGAAACACCAGCCTTTTGTGTGGCCAGCAGTCCCACTCTTTCGTGCGGTCCGGATTGCTCCAGCTCGCCGCTCTGCTCCACTCGCTCATTTCCCAACCGCTCGTCCGCCGCGCACCAAGAAGCTCGGGGGGGGGGGGGGGGGGGGGGGGGGGGGGGGGGGGGGGGGG
>JAASGM010000722.1:0-14144 GCA_023334215.1 Globisporangium cystogenes | reverse complement strand
CTCAAGAAGGGCGAAGAAGTGTTCGCGAACTGCCTGCTCGTCGGCACGGAGGTCGGACTTGGCGCGCACGAGCTGAAGGTCGACATGACGGTCCGTGTGTTCAAGGCGTTCCTGGCAAAGCGAAGTTTCTTCACAGACGACCCGCACGAGTTCCGGCTGTACCTGGGCAAGCGAAGCGCCGACGCAGGCGACTTGTTCCGAGTGTGTGACGACGAGGTGGACGAGCTGGACCGCATCGACTTCTACCAGGAGGTGGTCGTCCGCTTCACCCGCCCGGACAACGAGATGCAAAACGAAGAGCGACAACACGAGAAGCGGCGGCGGCGACGACACTGACGGCGACGACGCTGACGGCGACGAGGAACGTCACGAAAACACGGACGACCAGCACGATGCAACACTACACTGTGTCATACGGCTCGATCTCAGAGCCCTCCGTGCGATCTTTGCTGTTTGTGTATGAGGCTGCAGCTGTTGTGCCTACATTGTGGTGTGAGTTCCTGCACTCTTGTATGTCGCTTGCCGCTGTGTCGATGCTCGCACGCACACACACGGACGGACGATAGCGTTTGGAGTGAGGCGGCGCGCGATTCAGCTATACGCGAAGAAGAACAAGTGACTCTGTGTGAAGCTTTGACACCTCGATGGCGTACGTGGTCTGCACGAACCGCAGCGAGTTTGTTCTGGATCGCCAAGCGCGTCGAGTCGCCATCGATGACCACCTTACCTCGCCACCGTGTGCTGACACCGCGGATCTGTGCATGCAGCACTCCGAGCACCGACAAGCCTGCATGTGGGAGCCACCTTGAAGTCACTGCAGGCACAGCGTGTGACTGAGCCCAACAAAGGCGGGTGAGCGAGGACGACGGTTGTCGGTACCAGAAATGCATTCTGTACACAATATCACAGCGGCCAACCCAGATCCTCGCGCTCACGGCGATCAACGTGCCTCGGCTCCACACGGAGCAACTTGCTCACGCATGGCGGCTGACCGAAGAAGTTCATCAAGCTGCCACACTCCGGTACTCCACATCGACGTGAGCGCCGGAATGAAACACGGAGTTCGTCCTCCACAGAATAAGATTCACCATGTGCTGCGAGCGAGACTCGAGGTTGGAGGCTCGACCAACAGCAGCAAGTGCCTGCGTCCTCCGAAGGCTATCTCCCAGGCAACTGTTGCCGCCGTCCTCGACGCGGGGTGAGCTGGTGTTTGGCGCCTTACTTGTGGTCACGGTAGCGTAGCAAGCCTAACGTTGCAGCTTCTGCCGCAAGAGGACTCTCATTACGGAAAGTGGGGCGGCTCGACCAAGCAGCAGCATCCGCACGGTGCCTCTCTCACGCGCGTCTGCGCACTCCTCTATATCGCGCGGACAGCCTTCCTGCCGACATGGAGACTCCTTCGTACAGCGCCTCCGCCACAAGCATAAACGAACTGCTGAGCCTCCCCGGCACGACCGATCTGCTCGACGATGTCGACTTCGAGACCACAATGATGATGTTCGACAACCCTGAGGCGGCAGGCGCGCACGCAGTGATGGCGCGACGCCACTCAGTGGAACCGCTCGACTTCAGCCTCGCGAACCTCGTCGACCTCTTCTCGCACCACGATGGCGAAGCGCCCGACATCAAGGCCGAGCCGCTGTCGCTTCCGTCGTCGAGCTATCTGTCGCCCGACCCGAAGCTGCGCATTGCAGGTCGGTCGTCGCTGACGGGGCAACAGTCCGTTGGCGACGGCGTGGCAATCAAGCACGAGCACGGCAGCGCGCCGGAGCTGTCGCCGATCATGGACTCGTTTCTCCAGGAGACGTGGGACGACATCGTCGTGGACGGAGGAGGCGCCAGGTCTGCGCGATCGTCGTGGAAGTCCCAGGCGACGCCGGCTTCGAGTAGTGCCAGCGCAGCTGCTGCTACCATTCTCCCAGCCAGAATCACGCCGCTGCCCCACAGCTTCATCCTCCCAAGCACAGTGCCGACTGCGAAGCCAGTTGGCGGCTCAGCGGCCAAGCCGGCTGGTCTCCTTCCCACTGCTGCCACCGCCAAAAAGCCTTCTGCTGCACCATCACGGCCCTCGGACCTGCCTGCTCCCAAGCAGCCGAAGTCGTCGCGCAGAGCGAAACAGTGCGTCGCAGAGGGCTGCACGCGGCGCGCACAGTCAAACAACCGCTGCAAGACCCATGGCGGCGGCGCGCGCTGCCAGATGCCAGGCTGCGACAAGAGTTCGCAGGGCGGCGGGCTGTGCCGCGCGCACGGAGGCGGCAAGAAGTGCCGCGTGTCCGGGTGCACGAAAGGAACGCAGCGCCTCGGCCTCTGCTACCTGCACGGCGGCATCCGGCGCTGCGTCACCGAGGGCTGCAAGAAGAAGGATCGCGGGAACGGCTACTGCATCTCGCACGGCGGCGGCCGGCGCTGCGAGGTGACCGGGTGCGATCGCTCGGTGCGCAAAGGCAACCGCTGCCAGACCCACCAGACCGGCGAGGAGGAGGCGCCGTTCCAGATCACGCGAGGCCAGGGGCTGGCGTTCCCATGAGTTGCGGTGGCGAGTGCCAGGTCCACCAACACGACATAATAGGATTGATTTATTCGAATTACCTTGATAAATGTATGTCCCGACTAAGTACGAAGAAAAGCGCGTGTTTGCCATCCACCCACTTTTGCTTCTCCCCTCTCGACCTCTCGACCCGACGATGAGCTCTCCAGCGCAGCTGCAGCTCGCGAAGCAGGCGGCCGTGGTCGCCACCGGCGCGCTCGTGCTCTACGCCGCGCTGCGGCTGCTGCGCGCGCGCGTGTACGACGCGCTCATCGTGAACCTCACGACCGGCATGTACGAGCACGTGCTCACGCGCATGGCGCCGGGCGGCAAGCTGCTGGACGTGGGCATCGGCACGGGCCTCGCGCTCGCCAACAACCGCGCGCTGCTCGCGAGCAAGCGCCTGTCGGTCGACGGCGTGGACTACGACCTCGACTACGTCAAACGCTGCCGCGCGCTCATGCAGACCCACGGCCTGGCCGCGGTCGTCAAGGCCACGCACGCGTCGATCTACGACTTCGCGGGCGGCCCGTACGACGCCGTCTACTTCAGCTCGTCGCTCATGATCATGCCGGACCCGGTCGCGGCGCTCCAGCGCACGGCGGCGATGCTCAAGCCCGGCGGCAAGGTCTTCGTGACGCAGACGATCCAGACGACGCGCTCCAAGGTCGCCGAGATCGGCAAGCCGCTGCTCAAGTTCCTCACGACCGTCGACTTCGGGCACGTGACGTACGAAGACGACCTGCTGCGCAACTTCAAGAAGGCCGGGCTCACGCTCGTCGAGAACACGGCGATCGCGGGCTCCACGAAGACGTCCACGCGCTCGTTCCGCATCTTCGTGCTCGAAGCGTAGGCGGCTCGCCTTCCTTGCTGCGAATGAACGGACGCCTTTAACGGACGTGAGCTGGCGAGCAACTGACACATACACGCACTTGGATCTCCCCGTCCGGGTCGGGTCGCGGCATGTCGCGCCACGCGCTCAGCGACAACTACTACCAGGCGATCGACTCCTCGCGATCGTTCGTGTGAGGCGTAGAGGCGATGACGGCGACGGCGACGGCGACGGCGACGATGCGGGCAGGCAGCATATTTGCCTAAACGCCTTTGCCCCACTCCCACTCACGCCTTCGCCGTCGGACCTGGCGTCGCGACCTCGTCGAACTTCCGCGGCGGCGGCGAGAGCACGTGCAGCGACTGGTCCGACGCGGCCGCCGACGCGCGCTCGAAGAGCAGCGCGACGTCGTCGAGCGCTGCGCCGTTCGTGTCCGGACACTTGTAGGCGACGAACACGCCGGCGCCGACACTCAGCGCCGCGAACAAGAAGAACACGCCGCTCGCTTGCAGGTGCGGGAAGAGGCCGGGGACAGCGACCGTCAGCGCGCCAGCCGCCCAGTTGACAACCGTCGCGGCCGACGACGCCTTCACGCGGCAGCTCGCCGGGAAGAGCGCGGCCGAGTACACGGAGCACTCGGAGCCCCACGACGCAGCGAAACTGAACGCGAACAGCGCCGAGCTCACGACGATCGCGAAGCCCGCAGGCCGCGAGCAGCTCGCCGCGTCGCAGCCAGCAGCAGCCACTACCGCCGCCACGAGATGCCCGACGGCCATCCCCAAGGCACCGAGGAGCAGCGCCTGGCGACGGCTGCCCGCCTCCGCCCGCCGCGTCGCCACGAGCGCGCTGGCAAAGGCGGCGGCGGTCGCCACGATCACGAGCGACGCGACGCCGTCACGCGCGACGTCCTTGAACAGCAGTGCGCCGTACGTGAGCACGACGCTGATGCCCGTCGCTTGCTGCAGACTCTGGAGCGCGATCGCGACGAGGAGCCGGCGCCGCAGGGGCCGAGCCGCCCAGAGCTGCCGCCAACCGACGCCGCTGCTCTCCGCCGCGAGCTGCTCCAGCTCGTCGTCGACGTCGTCGGTCCTGCGCAGTGTCTGCAGCGCCGCACGCGCTGCCGCCCGCCCTCGCGTCCGGAGCAGCCAGCACGCGCTCTCCGGCATGCAGCAGCAGCTCAGGAGCGCCAGCAGCACCGCCGGCGCCGCCGCCAGCGCGTTCGCGTAGCGCCAGCCGTCGGTGACGGTCTCCAGCGCGGCACTCGCGACGTTCGCGAGCAGAACCCCCGCGGCGGCCGTCGCGCTCGCGCGTCGCATGCGTGCCGCAGCACCCGACGCGGCCTCCGCGCTCCAGAGCAGCAGTGAGAGCGACAGGCCGCCGGCGCCCGAGCCCTGAAGCGCGCGCGCCAGCAGCAGCGGCGAGTGCGCGTGCGCCGGGGTCAGCGCCACGGCGAGCGACCCGGCGGCCGTAAGCAGCGCGCCGGCGACGCTCGCTGTGCGACGCCCGCGCAGCTCCGCGAGCCACGCGACAGAAGCTGCGCCGGCGCCGCCGCCGGCGAAGAACGCGGCGTTGAAGCGCGCGGCGAACGCGAGCCACGCGGGCGGCAGCTGCGCCGCCGGCGCGCGGCACATGGCCGGCGAGCTCTTGGCGAGGTCAACGCAGAACGCGGCGAGGAACGCGTCCGCGACCATCACTCCGCCCGCCGCGGCGACCGCGAAGCCCACGAGCGCCGCGCGCAGGTGCGCGACCGCCGACCCGTCGCGGAGTAGCCGCATGCTGCTGGAGGCTCGCGTGGGGGAAAGTTGAAGTTGCTCTTGGCGCGTCGGAAAGGCGGGGAAAGCGGCGGGTTGACGGATGCGCTTGCACTCGTCTCGGAGGTGCTGCTTACAGCAACGCAGCACGTGTTGCAGCTGGAGACGAGTGGGAGCACATGGCCGCGGACGCTCTTACGGCGGCATGGCGCTGTTCCGCGTCATGCGCGCAGAGATCCAAGGGGATGGGTTGGCGGCATGAGCTAATTAATGGGAATCACACACTTGGTTTCGCTCGGGTGATTCCAGCATTGTAATCTCGGTTATTTTTCTACCGGTACTCAACAAATGCACAATAAAACCCGACACCTTTCGTGCATTTATCCAAGTCAAAGCCGTCCATCTTTCTTGCCTATCCAGCCAGTCCAGCCAGAAACTCATCCAGCATACTCAAAGCAAGAGAACCCGGGAGAACGAGATGCTCCGGCGCGCGCTGCTGGCGGTCGGCGCCGACGCGTCCTCGACGCTCGCTCCCAGCAGCAGCAGCAGCAGCAGCGTCAGCGCCAGCATCCACAGCGCCCACGCCGGAGACGCCGAACTCGCCGACACGAGCGTCTGGCTCGACGCCTGGGTCTACGTGCACTGGACGCTGCTGGCGGCCGCGTGCCTCGCCGCGCTCTTCCTCGCGGTCCACTCGCTGGCGTTCTACCGGCTCAAGAAGCGCTCGACGGACCTCGTGCTGCTCGTGATCGGCGCGAGCGACCTGCTCTTCGCGGCGCTCGAGGCGCTCAAGCAGGCGCTCGGCGTGTCGTACCTCGGGGTCTTCGCGCGCGAGCGCACGGGCGCGCGCAAGCCGCTGGGCGGCGGCGAGCTGGCGCTCTCGGCGCTCAGCCGCTTCGGCTTCTTCACGTCGCTCTACTGGATCCTCTGCCTCTCGCTGCTCATCCGCATGGGCTCGCCCGAGCACCTGTACGTGCGGCGCAACCTGGTCATCTCGCTCGCGCTCGCCGCGGTCTACGGCTGCCTCTTCGCGACGCTCCAGGCCATGGCGGACCGCGCCGCGTACACGATGAACGCCACCGCGGTGCTCGGGATGCACGCGGGGCTGCTGCTCGCGATCCTCGCGAACGTCCGCCACGTGCGCAAGTCGCACATGAGCGACAACAGCCATGGGAAGATCGTGATCCGGCGGCTCACGGGCTACTGCGTCTGCGCCGCGTGGCTCTCGCTGCCGTTCCTCGTCGCGGTCGTCGTGAGCCAGGACCACGTGGCCATCGGCGCCGTGACCGAGGCGTTCAACTTCCTGCTGCCCGTCACGAACGCCGTGCTCTTCGGCACGGGCCTCGCGTGCTGCCAGGCGAAGCCCAAGGCGCCGTCGTCGGACGCCGGGGCTGCTGCCGCCAGCGCGAACCCGGGGGCTGCGGTGCAGAGCGGCGCGCAGCTGCTCGCGTCGCTGCAGGAGATGGTCACCGAGGGCCCGGTCGTCAAGATCGGCGAGGGCTCGAGCGCCGTCGTGTACAAGACCCAGTGGCTCGGCACGACGGTCGCGATGAAGTGCATCCGGCTCCATGGCGCGCAGGCCGCCGACTTCCAGGAGCTCTACATGACGTTCGTCTCGGACGTGCAGACCGAGTTCTGCGACGAAGCCGCGCTCGCCGCGCAGCTGCGCCACCCGAACATCACGCTCTTCATGAAGCTCGCGAGTTACAAGGGCAACATGTGCCTCGTCAAGTACGCGCATGCGACGCGGTGTAGAACGAACGATCGCAAGCTGGCTGACACTCTGACTCTGGCTTCTCTGACTCTGGCGGTGCAGCGAGTACTGCGCGCGCGGCTCGCTGCGGGATGTGCTCAAGACGAACCCGCTGATGGAGTGGAGCACGAAGGTGCGGCTGGCGTTCGAGGCCGCGAAGGGCCTCGCGTTCATGCACAACCGCGAGCCGATCTACCTCCACCGCGACATCAAAGCGTCCAACATCCTCGTGACGGAGGACTGGACGGCCAAGATCTCGGTGCGTTTGCGTGCAGCACGTCGTCGTGCGCGGAGTGTGCTCACTTGTGTCGAGCGGATGGTGACTGCAGGACTTTGGCATCTCGCGGATCGCGAACGACTACGGCGCCGTGGCGGCGAAGAAGGTGAACCGGAACCTGGCGATCCAAGAAGAAGCCACGGACGGCGAGGACACGTCGGACGTGACGACGTTCGCGGGCACGTGGCGCTGGAGCGCGCCGGAGGTGATGAAGAACCCGAACGAGTGCCGCTTCAACCGCGCGACAGACGTGTACAGCTTCGGCGTGGCACTGTGGGAGATCCTGACGAACGGCGCGGTGCCGTTCGGCGACATCGCGTTCGACCACCAAGTGCGCACGGTTGTCGCGAGCGGCGAACGCCCGCGGTTCCCTCCCGGCGCGCTGCGCCGCGCGCCGCCCGAGTTTGTCGAGCTCATCAAGGCGTGCTGGCACCAGAAACCGGACCGCCGGCCGTCGGCGCAGAACGTGATGCTGAACCTCGGCTCGCTCGCGTACTCGGTCGCGAACGCCGAGTCCGGGTCGGGTCGCGGGATGTCGCGCCACGCGTTCAGCGACAACTACTACCAGGCGATCGACTCCTCGCGGTCGTTCGTGTGAGGCGTAGAGGCGATGACGGCGACGGCGACGGCGACGGCGACGATGCGGGCAGGCAGCATATTTATCGGAGAGCGCAGGGAGAGGAGCAGGTAGGTAGGTAGGTAGGTAGACTGGTTAGATGGCAACACTGTTGGTGAGTGGCTCTGCTCGGCGAAGATCAGTGGCAGAACACCGCTGCTGGGTCTGTTCTGCTGTGGGCGGCGCCGCAGAGCGGAGTCATCGAAGCGTTCGCAGCTACTTGCGCTCGGAACGACGGCGTGAGCATCCAGTCCGGCAGCGCCGAGACGTTTGTGTGGCTGAAGTCGAAGGTTGCGAGGCTTGCGCCGAGGCGACGGACGTGTCGAGGGAGCTCCTGGAGCGGGTTGCTGCGCACGTCGAGCCACTGCAGCGCGTGCATCTCGAAGACTTGAGCTGGGAGCTGCCGGATCTGGTTCGACTGGAGGCTGAGCCGCACGAGGTTCATGCGCAGGAGCACGCCGGGGACGCGCTGGAGCGGGTTCGTGCGGATGAGCATGTTGATGCCCCCCGGCCAAGTTGCGTCCAGGGTCGCCGGCAAATCGACCAAGCCGCACTCCATGAGGGTCACCGTGCCGAGCGTGGGCGGGAAGTCGGGTGCGAGCAGACCTGGCGGAAAGCTGGCGCCGTTGCCGAATGCACTGAGGTCGACGCCGTACATGCCCAGGTGCCGCAGGGTCGGGTGGTACGTTCTCGTCAGTGCGACAGTCTCGGGCCAGTCCACGAGCTTCAGATCGTACAGGTACACGGCCACGAGCGACGAGAAGGCTCGGACGGTCTCCGGCATGCGGAACGTCGGACAGTTGCGGAAGACCAGCGTCTCGAGAGCCGCAGTGTCGATGCCTCGTAGCGCGGCGTCGAGGCGTTCAGCGCTCTCCGCCGGTTCGGGGAGCGACTTGCAGTCGATGTTCATGTAGACGCACGCTGGCTTTGAACGGAGCCATGGCCGCACCTGGAGCAGACACTGCAGGACCGCTTGCTCGCTGGCGCTGCTGACGTGGAGGCCAAGGACAACGCAGCCCCAGAGCACGAGCGCGCTTTGAACCAGCATCGTCACCCGGCGACTCCACGACGCGCCGCCCGCGAGCTGCATCTTCACGGACGCGAACCGCGGATCCACCGATCGGAAGTTGGCGTCCGGTGCGGAGGCGAGGAGCTTGATGTCGTCGAGCGAGAAGAACAGGATGACGGCGAACAGCGAGCTGAAGGCGAAGCCGGCCCACGACTGGATGAACAGCAGTTTGAGCTCGGTGTTCATCTGGGTGACCCACAGCTTATCCTGCCACGCAGCTTCCCGGAAGTTCGTGGCGACGGGGTCGTAAGCGGACAAGTAGTGCGCCGCGAAGGCGATCGGGACGCCGATGCTCGAGACGAAGTCGAGGGCGATGTCGACGAGAAGGCAGAGGATGAGCTCCAGACGCGGGCTCGCTGGCAGGAGACGCTGGAGCGCCGGCGTCGCCCAGCAGCTGACCGATACGACGAGCGAAGCGAGGCGGTTGAGCCACCTCGACGTCGCTCGCGTGCTTAAGTTGTACGCTTGCAGAGACTGAAGCACCGTCTCGCAGACTTCCTGCAGGAGCAGCAAGCGCGCGTACTGCTTGTTACCGACGCCGAAGATGCCGGAGAAGCCGAACAAGCACCGCCACGCATCCCGCGCACGCCCGAAGGAGCATCGGGTGCGCCGAAGGTGGTCTGGCGAGGCGTTGAGGTCGCGCTCATCAGCCGCAGTGCGGTGGAACGAGAGTTCGCGGCGACGAACAGACCAGAACACCATCGTGAGCAGCTTGACGCCGTGGATCGCGGAACACGCCGCGTTGAACGCGACGATGACCGGGTAGTGCTCGGCGTCGATCGAGAGCTGGTTCGCGCGGACGTACACGCTCAGCGCAGTCTTCGGGAGCTCGTGGTACACGAATGCGACGCAGGTGTAGTAGCCGCTGCACACTCCGTGGACGACCGCAACGCTGAGCCACAGCACGGCGGTCGACACGCGGATCGCTCGGTTGAGAGCTGGCGTTCGCACGGAGGAACCTGCGCTCGATCTTGCGAGAGGAGCGACACTGAGCCTCGCCATCCTCCCCCTGCGAGGGGAACTGGTTCGCGAGTGCTGAAGTCGCGAGCTCTCCAAATCGAGAGGAAGAGCAGCCGATCTTCCAGAGTCCTGTGCGTCGTCAGCAGAGCGGCTTCGAGTGCAGCTAGTGGAGAGCCACACTCTGAACATCGACGCTGGCTCAGCAGTGCTCGTCGAGCTTGGCGGAAGCTGTTCGACCACCGATACGACACTCGTTGCAAGAGCGACGCTGGTGATGCAATGGCCCAGCCGAGGGTTGCATGACGCGCGTCTGTCGAGCCAAACTGGTGGGCGTAACGTCACATCCGCGCGTCGAGTCGTCGCCTCGAAAGGCTCACTCGCTCGCTCGCCACCATGAGCAAGCTTGAGGACCTCCTGCCGGAGCTCGCAGGCGTGTTCGCGGCACAGGAGAGCGCGATGGAGAACGTCGTGTCGATGCTCACGACGCAGGTCGCGCACCTGATCCAAGAGAACGACCGCCAGAGTCAGCAGGTAGCGGCGCTCGAACGCACGCAGCAGCAGCTCCACGACGCGCTTCTGACGATGCGCAAGGCGTACGACCGCCTTGAAGACCAGCACAAGCGCGACCGCCTCGAGCTCGTCGACTCAATCGGCGGCGTCGGCTCCACCGTCGAGCAGCTCCAAGCCAAGCTGGAAGGCGAGCTGGCGACTGTCGACAGCAAGTACGAGAGCGTCGTGTCCCAGCTCGCGACCGTCGGCGCTGGTCCGTCCGAGTCCCAAGTCGTGGGTCTGCTCGGCGACCACCTCGCGTCCGTGGAGAGCAAGCTGACGGCGCACTTGGAGCACCGGGTGCTGGAGGTGTCGAACCGGTCGCTCCTGCAGCTCCAGCAGACCGAGGAAGCCGTGAAGACTGAAGTCGAGATGCTCGAGAAGAAGGTCGACTACCTCTCGCGCGTCAAGATGGAGATCAAGGACTTGGGTAGGAAGATCGACAAGCAGGACCAGACGCTTGACGACATGCGCATGGGGATGGAGCTCCTCGCGAAGACCATCGGCACGGACGAAGACGACGAGAGCGAGAGCGACCACACGGACCACGACGACGAGGGGCAGAGCGCGAAGCCGCTCCGGCTCCGCGTCGACAAGGCTGAAGTCATGAACGTGATGAAGCGCATCTCGCTCAGTAGCTCCGGCATCCAAGCGAAGATCGACAAGAACGCGGCAGCGCTCCTGGCTGATGCTGCGGCGGCAGCTTCGCCTGAGCCGGTCGACGTGCCGCCACCCCCAAGCGCTCCAGTCGGCGGAGCTCCAGTGGTGCGATCCAAGTCGCTGTCTGCTTCGGGCAGCCAGCAGGCGTTCTTCTCGCGCAGCAAGTCGGTCGGCACGAGGGTGGCACACATCGAGGCCCTTGACCCGCCTCCTGTCGCGAGTGGCAGGGAGAGTAGCGCGCAGGAGTCGACACCGTCGCCAAGAGAAGAAGTCAGCACGGAGGACTCGGTAGCTGCAGAGAGCGCAGCGCTATCATCGCGTCCACCACCGCCGGAGGACACGGTGGACGAGGAGAGCGCGAACGAGCCACCCGAAGTGGTGATCGAGTCACCATCGGGTGGTGAGCTGAGTTCGCGTTCGGACGCTGTCTCGAGTGACGTCGGGTCGCCCACGTCTGCGGAAGTCAGCGAAGAGCTCACCCAAGCGCCTGCGGTCGCAGAGTCCTCGCTGGAGGACGACCACCCGGCAGTCGACGCTGTACCGGATCCGACCCCAGAGAAGTCTCCGGAGGAAGTCGACACGGCGCTCGAAGAAGCCGAGCAGGACGACCAGGTGGTCGAGATCCTGCCGTCCCAGACCTCCCGGCCGCGACTCACGTCACGGGAGCTACTGCAGCAGCCGCCGGAAGACGCGGCCGAGAGCAAGAGCTCCCGAGCACCAGCAGCAGCGTCGGCGACGATGCAGCACATGCCCACAGCGCCGAACCTGACGGCGATGTACCCGGCAGTGAGCACCGCCTCGACCGCGATGATCCGCTCGCGCCGCCTCTCGCGGCTGAACAAGCGCAGCGGCTCGCTGAAGCAGAAGGAGCCGATGGACTCGGCACGCAGCGAGAGCCGCGCGCCGATGGCGAAAGAGATCATCAAGGAGCTCTGGCGCCGCATGTTCACGCGCTTCGTGCAGCTCAAGCGCCTCCAGATGCTCAACGGCGCGAACCCGGAGCGCATCTTCCGCAAGCAGAACATCTCGGTCGGCGCGCGCGTCAAGCGCCTCGAGGAGAGCGCGGGCGACTTGGAGGCGCTCGTGGACGCGCTCGAAGACACCGTCCAGCGCAACAGCCAGGGCGTGCAGGCGCTGGCCCAGGCGCTCGCGCAGACGCAGCTCGACCTGAGCGCGCGCATGGACCGCCTGAACGACGACAGAGTCGTGCAGGGGCAGATGGTCGTCGGGCTCGAGGAGAAGCTCGACCTCATCGAAATCGACCTGCGCCGTGTGCGTGGCTCCAGTCGGCGCGAGAGCAGCCAGTCCGTCTCGAGCACCGCGGTGACGGCGCTGGCGGCGCAGCAGCAGGAGCTCGCGGCCCAGCTCACCAGCCACGCGGCGGCGTTCGAGACGGTCGAGCGCGCAGTGAAGCGGCTGAGCGAGTTGGATCTGCCGGCGCTGGCGACCAAGTTTGAGACCGCGATGCGCGACTTCCGAGGCGAGCAGGAGCACAAGGCGAAGGAGCTCGCGAAGGATCTCCACCGACTCGTCGACCGCGTGCGCGAGGCGCAGACAGCAGCGCAAGCGGCGGCGCAGAAGCGCACGAACGGGTTCCTCGAGCGTCTCTACCGAGACCTCATGACGCTCTCGAGAGCGCACCTCGCGTCCCTGGAGCTCGTGCGGGCAGCGAAGTCTCCGCCAACTCTGTCGGACGACGGCGCTGGGAGGAAGAGGCGGGCGACGCTCTTCGACGCGAGTCGCGACATGCTGGCGGGCATCTTCTCGAGCTTCCGCGACGACTGCACGAACCTGCGCGCCGACGGAGTCGACGACGACGCTCCGGACGCCTCCACGCTCAGCGTGCTGCTCGACCGCGCCGCAACCTTCCTGAGCGAGCTCGAGAAGCTCAAGGAGCAGGCGGAGACAGCCAGGCACAGTCCCGTGCTGGCGCTCGGCGGCGACGAGAGCAGCGCCAACTTCGTCGACCGCCTCGCTCTGATCACGAACGCGCAGCTCCGCACACTCGAGTCGCTCGTGGACTCGCGTGGCTCTCGAGTCGACGAGAGCGAGGCGAGCGACGACGCCACGAGCTCGGATGTGTCGTACCAGGTTCAGGACCTGGTGGTGCAGCTCCGCGCTGTCAGCTCGCTTCTGGCGCTGCACTCGGAGCTCCTCGACCCGCACCAGCAGCTCCGAGTCGTGCTCTCGGCGCACGGCGCGCTCCAGCAAGACGTGCGCGCGCACGACTACTCCATCGCGCAGTTCGGCGCGGTCGAAGCGGCCGTGAAGATGATGAACGCGCGGCTCGACTCGCTCCTCGCGCTCACGTTCTCGTTCGCCAAGGACGACGACGTGCAGAAGTCGCTCCAGGAGATCCTGAGCTCGTCCGACAGCGTGCGCGACAGCCTCGCGCTCCAGCTCGAGGCGGCCCACGCGGATGCCCAGCAGCGCGACGCGGCGCTCGAGCACGAGCTCACGCAGCTCGTTGCGCGCGTCAACCGGAAGCTGGACAAGGACGAGCTGTTGTGGACGCAGGAGGTGATCGAGCGCCAGCTGCAGAGCGTCGCCAAGAGCTCGCTCGGCGAGAGCGACCTGCTCGACCTCCACCGCCTGCTGCGCAACAAGCTCGACAAGTCGTACTTCCACGCGCTCCTGCTCGAGCAGCGCGACCGCGCGGCTACGAGCGGCGGCGCTGGCGCCAGTGGACCGCCGGGCAACGCGCCGCTCGTCGGAGCCAAGTGCATGTCGTGCAACAGCGAGCCGCCGCCGACCAAGGCGATGATCGCGAGCGTCGTCAAGGAGCAGGTGCAGCACGAGGTCCACAAGTCGCTCGCGCGCCAGCAGCAGCAGCAGTCGGTCGCGAGTCCGTCGGCGTTCAACGCGTCCACGCACCGCAGCATGGAGAAGTACAAGAAGGAGCTCTTGGCGGCCACGACGCCGCCGCACAAGCCGCACGCCCGTAGGTAGCGAGCGGCGTCGCTCGTCGCTCGCTTGTCTCGGTAAATACGCCGTTCGCGGCGACGGACACGGCGAAGAGCTCGAACGGTTCCTGGAGGTCGACCTGGAGCGAGGTCGCGAACGGCGCGCGCCACGCCCAGCGCTTCTTCTCCTTCGGCCAGACCGTGTCGGTCGTCGAGTGGTGCGTCTTGAGGTGTGCGAGCATGGGCT